>VZRJ01013171.1:2057358-2236725 GCA_013397565.1 Ptilonorhynchus violaceus
TTTTTTGGGAACACGAGACGTCAGAGAAGCAGGTCCCTCCAAGAAATGCCATTTCAATGATTTTAATAAGCAAAATAGGAAACAATTTTAATAACCAAAAACAGAAACCAGTCTGAATAAAACTACAATAGACCAGGTTTTTTAATATTTTTCATATCATAAGCAGGATTTGAAATTGATCCCTTCAGAACTTTACATGAAATAAAAACAATTTTTTTCCGCTGCTGCAATGTTTTGATTTCAACACAGTTGAATCAGTAAAAACCAAAGATCGTTTTCTGATGCATGACTAATATCCACAATATTTAAAACTGCAAGCACCATGCTGTTCATTACAATCTTGTTATTACTGTTAATTTATAAACTAATACAAACTTAAAATGCATCCGGCCAGCAGTGCCAGCTATCCTAAAAGGAAACTAAAAAATAAGTTTTCATTTTGGTATTTTTGTCAGTGCAACGTAAATCCTTTTACTGACCTGCAGGAGGAAAAAAAAAAAAAAGTAATAAAAACACCCATAAGACTCCAAACTACTACTACTACACAACTGCAAATAAATTTTGGCTAAAACTTTCACTCGCTGCATAGGGAAGCAGAGAAGCAGATTACAAATCCTTGCAAAAGAATACACTTAAAAGTTGCAGTATGTCGTCTTAAAAAAAAAAGTTTCACTTTGATATGCTTTCCCAGCCCACTCATCAGCTGCTGCCATTGAGAAACCCAACTTCAGTGGCGACACGGAGCCCTCGCTGCTATCGCAACTCGACTCGTAACGAGGAGGGTTTGGGGTTGTTTTTTCTCTTTCTTGACCGAAAATCTAGGGGCAGTTGTTTTTTAAATGGAACTGATATCTCGTCCGTCCTTCGCTTCCTGAGGGTACAATCAGAAGGGAAACTATACGGCCAAGCTTAACCACTCAGGCTGGGAATTGTCCTGAAGGGAAGAGCTTCGCTGCCACTTTAAGGCATGGAGTAGGTTCTAGTGACCGATGAGGGTTTTTCCCTGTTAAGTTTAGGTTTGTCAATGCCATTCAGGCGTTTTTGCTTCTGCCCCAACAAACAAAAACCAAAATGAAAACTAACAAAAAAAAATACAACTTAAAAGTGCACCAGATATACAAAGTTGGTTTTTTTCTAATGCAAAATGCCCATAACTTTTTTTTTTCTTTAAGTATCTCTTTAACACCAAACAAACCGTATAACCAGCCTGCTGAAATGTTATTTTGTTTTTTGTGTATTTTTCTCCTGTACGGTTTGAAGTAGCAGATATTTACAAGCTAACAACCATAAAAGAAAACAAGAGCAAAACCAACGAACAAAACTGCACAAGCAGTAAAAAGTTCGATAACTTGTGATGCTTTTCTTATTGATGAAACAAAACAACAACAGAAATCTATGATCGATGATCAACATGCTATAGTTAAACAAGAAAATGGTACAAAATAGAAATTATTACCATACATGTCCAGCATGCAGGATTAATATTTTTAATGCAGATTTTCGTATTTTTCTATATAATCAAGCAGGCAATAAAACTGATGAGTTTTTTTTTCTTTCTTTCATTCTTTCATTTCTTAGATTGAAAGTCCCATCTGAGTCCTGTAACTTATTTCTCAAAGCAGGCAATATATGAAGAGTTTGCATATATTGTCCTTTTTATTTATTCTCTTTTTTCCAAGCAGGTAAATTGTGCATGAGATGGTGCTGTATATGTCCTCTCTCTTTCCAAGCAGGCAGTATGTTATAGATGGCTTGTTCATTGTCCTTTTTTTATTATTATTCTTTTAAAGTCCACCTCGCTCTGCAAGCAAGCGATCTATAAAACGCTTCACTTGTCCTTTTCTCCTTTGCCTCTGCCTCTCTCTCTAACTCGCCCACGAAAGTCAAAAAGTTGCACTTTACCTCTCCTATCCCCACCCCCAGCCTACTTTTCCCACAGCTACTCTAGAAGACTGGATGCTGAAAAAAAAAAAAAAAAAAACAAGTTTCTATTTTTCTCTCCTTTTTTCTCTCTAGTCAAGCAGACGGATGGATGGAGATGTCAGAGGAGGATGGGAGCGGGGGGGAAGGTGACAGGGGTCAGGTTCGGGGGGTGGGGGGTTTTTGTTTGTTTTTTAATTATTTTTGTTAAGCACTCACATGAAGAACTCAGGGGAAGACGGGTTGTCACTGGTGGAGCCGGCCTCTCTGAAGCCATTGCTGGCAAGTTTCTCACACTTGAGCTTGTAGGCGTCTCTCTCTCTGGCGAGCCGGGTCACTTCTTGCTTGAGCTGTTCCACCTGCTGAATGAGCTGGGTCTTTTCGTTCTCCAGGTGGTGTTTCTGCTGGACACGTTTATACCTGCAGGACTGGGCATAGCCCCTGTTCTTCAAGGTCCTCCTCTTCTGCTTGAGGCGGATCACCTCATCTTTGGTGAAGCCTCGGAGGTGCCTGTTGAGCTCCCTCACAGACATGGAGACCAGCTGGTCATCCGAGAACCGGTCCTCCACGCTGCTGGAGGGGGGATGCTGCTGGTGCGAGTTCTGGAGCTGCTGGGAGGAGCTGGAGGAGGTGGAGGGAGTGGGAGAGGCCTGGTGGTGATGATGGTGGTGATGGTGAGGGTGCCCGCTGCCGGCCAGGTCTTCGTGAGTGACTGCGGGATACTGGTGGTGGTGTTGGTGATGGTGATGATGGTGGTGATGGTGGGCCCGGAAGCCCTCGAAGCCTTGCAGCTGCTGGGACACCTGGTGGGACCCAATGAGGGCTTCGACAGCGTCCTCTGGGGTGAGGTTCAGCGCCTCGGGGTTCATCTGCTGGTAGCTGTTGGCCATCCAGTACAGGTCCTCCAAGTGGGTCTTCTGCTCGGTGGGGCTGAAGCTGGGCGAGGAGGGCACGGAGCTGCAGGGGGTGCTGATGGGGGTGGAGGAGACGGAGCCGGCCGGCTGCAGGCGGGTGCAGTGCCTGCCCGAGCGGTCGTTCCTGCCCAGCGGCTCCTTCTTCACGTCGAACTTCATCAAGTCGAAGTCGTTCACGTACTCCATGGCCAGCGGGCTAGTGGGCAGCTCGGCTCCGATGCTGAGCTCTCCGGCCATCGCTGTCTTGCGGGCACCTCTCCCGGCGGAGGGGGCTGGAGACCTCACCCCAGCGCGCAGTCTGGCAGAAGGCTGGCCGCGCTCCCCTATTCCAAACCAACTTTGGCTTTCGGCTCTCGCTTCCTTTCCTCTGCTCCCCCTCCTCCGCCGCCTCCTTCTCCCGGCTTCTGAGGCTTCTTCAGTCCGGAGCAACAAAGCCAAGGACGAGCCGGCCCCCGGGGCCGACTGGCTGGCTCCTGGCTTTCGGTATCAGCGTTCGCCCCGCACCGCGGGCTGCGGCAGCTCCCGGCTCCGAGGCGCCCGGTCGCAAGGAGAAAGGAGCGGCAGCAGGAAGGGCAAAAGCAAAACAAAACAAAGATGCTGCCTTCGGGTCTGTGCAGGAAGAAGAAGGTCGGTGCAAACGCCTAGCCCGTGCCCCCGGCCGGGTTTTGTAAGTCCGGAGCCCCCTCCCCGCGGCAGCCGAGCCCGGAGCCTGCCGCAACTTTCCAGCCCGAGCGAGCGCCGGGGCAGCGCACGGGCTACCGGCGGCGGCGGGGCTCTGCACGGGAGTTTCGCTCGCTCTGGCAGCGCAGGCGAAGGGGAGGGAAGAGGGGGAGGAAGGAGGGGAAGGAGGAGGAAANNNAAAAAGGAGGAGAGGGGGGACGAGCACAGCCCAGGTCTCTGCTGTAGCTGCCGCCGCCAGCGCTCGTTGTGCAGCTGTGATCACAGTGCAGCCCCCCTTGGCTTCTTATACGGCCGTGCCCGCCGAGANGCCGCTCCCAGCCCCGCACCTCCGGGCGCTCCCCGGGTCCCCCCTCCCGCGCCCGCGCCTTCCTGGTTATTTATTTATTTGTTTGCTTATTTATTTATTTATTTCTCCGCTCCCTTCCTCCCATCCTTTTCGGCCTCTGCAGCTCACAAAGGAGGGGGACTCGGGGACATCCTGCCCGTCCCTTTGTTCTAAATATAACAAAGTGCCCCTTTTCGCCCGCCGCCGTCCCGTAGGGAATCTCAAGGCAGGGAGCTTCCCCCCGTGCCACGCACACGCATCGCCCCTTACAACTTTATGTAAGCGTCCCCCGGTGCGAACGTACCGAGGGAAAACCGGCCACGAACGCGCGGCGGGTCCGGCCGGGAACGAGTGCGGGGCTGCGGGAGGCGCCGATGGGGGATGCGCGGGGTCCGGGAGCGAGGGAAACACCGGCTCGACAGGGCTGTCAGCGCTTCGTGTACGACCGGGGAAATCCTCCCGGTTACAGGAAGCAAATCTCTCCCTAAAGTAAAGCAAAGGCATTGACACAGACAATTGCAAATATTAGGGAGAGAAGGGAGAAAATATAATTACATTTCGGTTCTGAGGGGACCGTGTTTGCTTTCCTCTGGTCTTCCCTGAGAGAGTGACTGCATGCAAAGGAGTACTCGGCTTGTAAGGTTTTTTAGTTTCTTTTTATTTTTTTCTTCTTTTTTTTTTTTTTTTGTCCGGAAACAGGATTTTTTTTTTTTTTTAACATTTTGTAACGATTAAGGGAGATTAGGGCTTCTTTTTACACCGCTTTTACTCTCAAACAGACAGAAATTGCGCCCCCAAGTGTCCATTTTCAGAATAACAGCTGCTTTTCACCGGGAAAAAAAACACCCGGAAAAAGGGGACGGGCGTGCGGGACGGGAGCGACGCGGGAGCGACCGCGGGAGCGGGGCTGCCCCAGTTCCGGCCCGGCCGCGCCGCTCCGGAGCTGCGCCTCCTCCTCTGCGCCTCAGAATCCCCCATATCACCCTCCCACCCCGCATTTATTTAGCCAAAAGAACAAAAAAAGTTCGAGATCTGTCTGCTTTCCCGAAATTTATGAGGAGGGAACTGCCTTTCTGGAGCTGGGACAACACTGCGGAGTCCCCAAGCGGAGACCTCCTGGTGTCGGTCCGTCCCTGCGGGACCCCTGCCAGCCCCGCCACGATATTCCCAGCCCGGACCCGCTTGTCCCGCTCCTCCGCATCTCCGCGGAGCCGGCCGCAGCCGCGCAGGGAACCAGGGAGGGAAAAGTCCCACAAAGTCCCCCCATTTCCCAAAAAAATAAATTCCAGGGGGTCCCTCTGACAGCGGGCTGGAGGGAGGAGGTAGAAACCAGGCAGGGGAGAGTTCATCCAAATCCTCTTTCGCGGTACAGGCGCGCCGGGGCTTAATTTCGTGTGGCAATGCCTTGTTTGAGTGTTTCCCCACGATATTTGGAGGGGACAGGACTCTCAGTCGATAGTCCCCGAGAGCGGCCGGCTCTGGCTCTCCCCGCGCCGTGTGGTCCCAGGAGTGAGCGATGCCTCCGCATCCCGATCCCGGCCGAAGCGGGGCTGCGCTCCCGGGAGCACGCAGACCTCTCTCCGCAGGTCGCCCTGCTCCGAACGCGTGTGCGGGAGGACACGCGTGGAACGCGCACACAGACCCGGGGCGCTCCCCGCATCCCCCACGGGCAGCGCAGCCCCGGCGGTGCGGGGGGAACCGGGGTCCGCACGGCCGCCGCGCTGCCGATTTCCCATCGGTCCTAGATTTGGGAAATCGCCGTCTTTCCGCTGTTAACGAGCGGCCCCGAGGCGCAGCGAGGGGGGGAGCCCCGCCGTGCCCCTCTACGGAGGGGTTCGCCGGCGCCGGGAGTGGGGACCGGCCGGCGGGGCAGAGCGGACCGGGCCAGGAGCTCGGCGGTCCCCGTTCGGCAGCTGCCGCCTCCCCGGGGGCTGGGGACTGCCGAGGGTCCCCCGTGCGGGTCCGCTGGAGTTGTTATTTCTGAGGTCCTGGAAGCTGCGTGGGGAGAGCTTTATTTTTACCTGCACGTTAAACGTTATCGTTACCAGTGAGAGGAAGGGGACCCTGGCGAGAGCTTGGAAAGCCTGGATGGAGCCCTGCAAAATGTGCCATTAGCTGGATAATAGTTTTTCCTCTCATAATTACTGAGGTATATTCACAAGGTGGAGCTACTGAAAGGCGGAGGGAAGCGTTGATCTGATTATCTCCCTGTCCATACACACTCTGTCCCTTTCCATAATCTTTTCAGCTGTGAATTACAGATCGGTTTTCAGCGTCCATCCTCACAGTCATAAAATTTCGGGGCACTTTCTGGGTCCGTTTCTTTGCTCTTCCATACCTCGCTCCCCTTTCAAAAACACATCCCACAAAACTTGCGGCGTTAAGCGGCTGACTGAAGTCAGAATGGCTTCGTGCCCGGAATCCCCAGTTGTTTATTGTAGAGTTTTTAATTCAGCCACCAAAGGTTATTCTCGATGCGATTTATATGTTAGGCGTGTTTCTCCTTCGTGCATTTTAAATTTTTTTTTTTTTTTTCTTTTTAAGCATGGAATGGGGAAGAAATAATGTTGCTGGAGAAGGAAACCTGGGCTGAACAGCCCAGCGAGGCAGCTCAGAAGAGTTTCCCATCCGCGGGGCTGCGCGCAGGGGGAGGGAGCTCCGCGCACCCCGGGCCCCGCACCCTCAAAGCCACCGCGGGGGAAAGCGGCGGCTGCCGGCTCCTGCGGGAAGGATTCCCCGTCCCCTGCGCACCCGCGGAGGGGGAAGAAGAGGCGCCCACCTGCCCGGCCCCGCAGCTCGCCTCCCCGCCGAGGACTCCGGGCAGTTTTTGTTTAATTGCCACCTTCCTCCCGCACCCGAAAGCCGCTAATCGGGCGGCTTTAATTTTTATTTTTCTTTCTGTATTTTAAGATCCTGTTTTTCAAGGTTAGTTTCGAGGAAAGAATGACTCCTTCCCGCTCTCCCTTCTCTCCCCTCTGTCTTTCACAAACTGCCGGCCAAAATCGGGACGAGTTCAGAGAAAATGATAATGTCATTTCAGATCAGCTCCAGCCGGCACGTCCGCCCGGGGCAGGGCAGTAGGGGTCCTGGAGCCACTGAGATTTGAAATCTGTCCCTTAAAACTGCAGCATACACATACCTATCCGTGTTTGTTCAGGTAGTGCTCTGCCTAAATCGGGTAAGTGACATTTAGAAAGGGAATTGTATTAGGTTGGCATCCCAATCCCCAACTCTTAGAAACAGCGGGTATAGGTACTCAGATAAAAATTAAGACGACTGTTATACGTGTAGTTTCCATGCTCGGTTCTCTGATAAGCGCTCCACGGTTTTGGTAGCTGACTGCTACTTTTCCCCCAGAATTCGCCTTTTTTTATCCCATAACATCATCGGGATATGTCGACCGAAATGGGAGTTAACAAACACAGACCCAAACCGAAGTCACCGGGGCTGGCAGCCGACACTGATGGAGCAAAAGAGCATCACCTTCCTAATTCCTGCCTCCCGTCGCTTGATTTTTAATTTCCCAAACCGCAGGCAGACACGGTGCTGGTTGTCAGAATTTTTTTCCCCTGTGTAAGCAGCGAGGGACCTGGTAAATCATCTATCGCAAATCCATGTGCATGAGAAAGAAAAGTGTTGATGTTTGCTTGTTGGGGCTGATGGGAATGGCCCACGAATTTAGGATTAAATTACTACTGGTAATCATAAGGCTTTGTTTCCCCTCGCTCTCCCTTTTGTGCTGGGATTGTCAAAGTAAAGCCCGCAACTTTATTTGGACAAAGTCTGCAGAGCAGCTTTGCAGTACAAAATAAGCGATTGAACCCTTCTGGGTTAACTGGGACCTCTCCAGATTTTAGCCCGAACCAGTTAAGAGCGGGACAGATCCCAGTATAACTCTAGACACGTTTTCACAGGTGGATCTGGGAGAAGGGAGCGGAGCAACACTTCAGAAGGGTAGGTTTTTAGGGGGGTATTTTTCTTTCCCGAGGTTTTGCAGCGTCCAGCGCTACATCCCCTCTGAGGGGCGGGGGTCAGGGTGTGCGGGCGGCGGCTTTGGGGTTCGCTCGGTCGGTCGCGGGGGGCCCTGCGGAGTGAGCGCTCCCGGACGGGCGTTGCCGTACGGGACGGGGTGATTTAGGGGGCGATCTGAACGCCCCACGATTGACTCGGCCCGTGAGCCCGGCGGTGCCGGCGGCGGGGGACGTGTCACCGCCCGGCGGGTCCCCCGAAGCGGTACCCGGCCCCCCCGCCCCTGTCCCCGGCACATCTGCCCCCTCTCCCAAACGCTGCAGCGCGGGTGGGGGGGACTGGTGCGGACCGAAGAGGGAAGCGACGGCTTCTGACGGGGGGAATCCCGGTGGGCGAGGCACCAGCGCGCACTGGGATGATGCCCAGGCGAGGCTCCGCGTCCCGGCGAGGTTGGAGGATGCAGGACCCGGGCAGTGGGGATTATTTTCTTTTTGGAAGGGGGAGCGGCCCCCCAGCGGCCCCCGCTGCTCGGGGTGAGCCCGGGACAGCTGCGCGGCCCGGGGCACTGGAGAGGGGATGCTGCTGCGCCCGGGTCCCGCCTTCTGGAGCAGGGAAGGAAGCACAAGCCCTCCGTGGCACCCTCTGCAGTTGGCTCGGGGTCTAGCTGCACCCCGGGATTGGGAGGGGGGATGGGAAAGAAGGTGACTTCCAGACCAAATGGCATCATTTGGCCCTCTCCTATAACGGTGTCTTGGGCAGGGAGGCAAGCAGAGAGCAGAAACATTCTGTTTCTAGTTAGCTCTTTCAGCCTTAGCCCCATCATACTGTGAATGCATCACTCCAAACTTGTTTTCAAGAGAATTTGTCTCTTTCTCACCATTTTCAAACTCTGCAGTCTCATCATAGCCCCCCTCTCCAATACATGGTCTTGTTATCATTCCTTTTGCTTTTGATAAAAATTGTTTCTAGCAGATACACCTGATCCAGAAGCACAGAATTCCCCATTCGAGCCTTGATAGGATCAGCTTTCTTCTCGTGCTTGGCTGAGTCCTGCTTCCCACTTGAACCATGGCATCTTGAATTCATTATCTGAGCCCTTTTAGGAGCTTGTAGCTAATAAACAGCACCAAAACCTTTCTGAGTGAGCAGAAGTCACCTTTGGGGACTGAAGTAGCCAGTAGAAGCTGAAGAACTGTAATTGCTGCAGCTGTATCTTGCTACCATTTCGTGTCATTCAAAGGCTTTTCAAACACTTCAGAACCTGGACCACATCTTACTAGAGAAAAAAATCCTCTCCTGCTTATCTGCTTTTCCTATGATTTCAGAGGTACTGCACAGATGTGTGGGTGGAAAAGGTGATCTTTCCAAGGGTTTTTAGTTCCCTTGGAAGAGAGATAGAAAGATGATATGTTGGGGAGACGGGGAAGGTGTCCTGGAGCCCAATGTCACAAAGTCATGAGCAGCCAGGAGATCTTCCAGAAAAGCTCAGCATCCCTTTCTGTCCGTAGTCTGTTGCCTGTTTTTCCAAGGAGTTCAGTGGGAGACTCTTGTTGATCAGATCTTTAGCAGCCAGGAGGAAAGGAAGGAAGATCTGGCCCCAGTTGTGCTTGAGGAAACCAAGGACCATGGACGCACATTTTCAGAATGACAGTGATGTTGCAGGTTCAATGTCCAGGCAGCAGAAAGGCTGCTCTCAGCAGGGCTGGGCAAGTCCCTGGGCCCTTGGAGGATCAGGGGGCTGTCATTACAGCCCAGGAGTCCACAGACACGCTCCAACACCCCCTGGGACCTGTACCCTTTTGTTCAGATTGATTTGTAATTCCTTTTCATTGCACAAAGTCCTGGATCAAAAAAACTGCTTATGTAGAGAAAATTTTTGGAATTCCCTTTCCAGCATTTGCTGCATAAGGATTTAAATATAATCATAAAGCCTATACTGTATATTCTTTTTGCTCTTTCCACCTTTGGTGCCCATTAGGGATTTGGTTTTGTTTCTGTTTTGACAGCCCCTGTATATATGTATTTGCGGTTGTTCCGTACAGTTTCTTGATTTAATATCAGTGTTCAGTTACAGGAGAAGGATGCACCGTTAGCATTTTTTGCTCAAAGTATTTTTCAAGCTCCTTTTTGATGTACTGGTCAGGTTTGCAGCTTCTGTGCTCTTGTTGATCAGAAGAGGAAGGATCAGGTTTGTTGAGCCCTTTGGGAATGAAGCTCTCTATTCACCTAAGGAATTCTGCTATCTTCCTTTGCTAGCCCTTCCATGTAGATCCAGGTGCAGAGAAAAGTGAGGAAGAATTTAGTAGAGACCTGTTATGCAGTGCAAATAAAGTCCTCTTGTGCATTTCTGAGAAGTAAAGATGAGCCAAATTGGAAATGTGGTGGCTTCTGCAAGCCTCCACCTTCTCCCCCAAATATTTTTAAGTCCTAAACATGTGAAGGGAAAAGAAGAGAGACAAAGAAAGGGAACAATTCTGGGGAAATGCTTCTGTTTTCTTTCCCTGTTAGTCTGAGGAACACTTATTCAGCTGTTACTCGGACAGGAGAAAATAAAAGGCTCCTGATCTTTGTTTCTTTTGCATATAAACAGATCCACAGCCTTGAATAGTCCCAGACTGGATGATTTAAAACCACACTCAGAGTGTAAATTCTGCTCTGTTTGCCCAAACAGGATATTTGGCTCATAGTGCAACTTGTCCTTTTATCTTTAGGAAATAAAACTGTGTTTTAGCCTGTGTGTCCGTGTGGTTGCTGTTGTTAAAAATACCTCCTGGCTTAAATCTCACTAGACCTCCAGTCCTAGAAAACCTGGAGGTGTTTCCCATCACTGGCCACCACCAGGACCCTAAGGAGGGTCCGAGGGGAGTGGATCTGATACAACTGGGCCAGGACATGGGGAGGGCTCATGGAGCTGCTGTCGCTGGTCCAAGCTGCAGTTGCTCTGTAACTATTTCTGTGCTTGCAGAGCTCCTCTGCAGAATGGTTAAATGAGTTTGTGCAGGAGAGCTGACAGCACAGTGCTGCTGCAAATTCTCACCCACTGTTTCCCAGGCTGGATGCTCTGCAGCCAAATTAGCCAGTGGCTGCATGGATCATCCTGGGATCCCATCAGCAGTGGCTGTGTCCCCTTGGCTGGGAGAGGGACACAGGAGAGTGCAGCAAGGAGAGGGGCAGTGAGAGGGAACACAGGCAGCTGTGAGAATGAAGGTGGTCAGGGAAGGTTCTTTCATTTCTGTGTCTATTTTAATGGCAACCCTGTGGGGCTTTTCAGGTTTGCTGTACCGAGGCAGAGAATTTCTGCTTGTTTTCCACTAGCAGGATCAATTCCTCATATGTTAGTGGAGACAAAAACACACCAAAATTTCCAGCCTATGTTCTGTAAGGTAGAAAAGAAACAGCTCCTGCAGCAATCAGTAAATGCCCGTGCTACAGTGGTTTCAGTTATCCCTCTTTGGCTAAACAGTAACACAGGTATTCATTAGGTTTTTAAAATATATATATAAATACCCAACATGGCTGAAAATTTAGGAAAAAATATTCTCTAATTCCTGTGAACTAATCTCCATACACACAATTAATCACCACTTTATACATTTTCTGAGCATTGTGAAAACACAGATTAGAGTCTCCTGGACAGGTTTCCCTAAGATTTTCCAGGCTTTCAGTGTGAGTGCCCTGTTTATCTTCACCATTAACTCTGTATTTGCAGGGGCTTTAATAAGTGTGTTTTCATCCTTCACACATCCAGATAAAGAGCTTCACCCCTTAAAGCTGTGATTACACCTCAGCAACCTCTCTCTTGGCAATGTATGTGTGGTTTCTGTTTTGTGTTGTTTTCCTGGCTTGAATTAACACATGTTTCAAGCCTCTAATGTACTTCTTTAATAACTGACTTCTAAAAAAAAAAAAAAAGGAGAAGATGGAGAATTTCATCCAAGAATTCCCAGCTGGAGACATCTGTTCAGCAAGTCACCTGATGAACAGCTCTAACCAGCCAAGTGTGAGTTATTTTTATTGGCTCAATATTTTAAAAATAGAATTATTTTTTTCTTTTAATTGATACCTTTCTAGACGATTCAGTGGATTCCTACACTGCTCTACATGGATTTGGATTTATTTCTCCTGAAGGATTAGCACAGCCCAAACGGAGCGATCCATCCCAAAACCGAGCTGACCGGCTGAAACCAGTAGGAACCAGTTAAACGCCTGAAATGAGGGTTTCCACCAGGGTAATCAAGTTTCCCAAGAGGTGATGGATTTGATGTATAGCCTGTCATGATGAGTTGCAGGCACTCAGCACCTCTGAAAATCAGGCCATAGCAGCTTTCAGCAAATCTAAAGAGACGGGGTGTGCGCGTGCGAGCCGGAGCGAGCCGCCAGAGGACACACGTCTCCATTGATCTCGAAAGGCAGGTTGAACTGTTCTGGTTTGAATCACATGATTTGTCATGTTATTTAGCAGCTGTTAAGCTTAGGTGAGCTTGTAGGATCCTGTCGGTGCACACTCAGCCCTAATCCTCTCTCAGTTTATTTGTCAGCGCTGTTACCTCTGCCAAAGGGTCGGGCCCACCGTTCCTCTTGCAGGACTCCCTGGAGTGCTGTGCATCCTCCTGGTCACTCCTTCTCACCATCCAGCATCCCAAAGGCGCTTTCCAGAGGGCAAGGCTGGTTTTATGTTTGGTTTTCCACTTCTGTTCTCTGTGTTGTGTCTGGGAAGACTCTTGAGGATCATAGACTTTGCCATGATTTGAAGCCTTGTTTGGAGCAGGACCCCAGTCTGACATGGGGAGGGTGGTACAAGAGATGATGGAAAAGGAGGGGTAGAAGGGCAAAGTGGATGAAGACAGGAATGTGGGACTGCACCTTGTGCAGGATGTTGTAGACCCTCCTGCTGTCCATCCATGCTGAGAGCTCTCAGCCAGCCTGTGAGCAGCTTGCCTGACTTCACTTGCCATTCACTGGCCCAAGCTACTCACCCTTCTTGAACTGGGAACAACTAAAGCTTGAACTCTTCTCCACACCACACTATCCAGGCAGTGGTACCTGAAGGAAAGATGTGTGGGGATCCCCTCTCCTTTGAACCATTGGAAGGGCTGAAGTCTCCCCAAATACAGTTTAGGTGGGGGAGTAGCAGTGCAGCCCCCCAGTCCTTTCTACACCCTGCTGAATTATTTGATGTTGTAGGCAAGAGTGGGACATCACAGGCAGAGAACACACTATCTTCCCTTTTTTCTTCCCTTTGGAATAGCTTGAATTAATAATTTTATATCTTCCAAAGGAAAAAGAGGTTTTTCTCACTCGAGAAAAGAGAAGACATGTTTTCTGAAATCTGTATTTTAATTGACCCAGGCTCAGGAGCGGGGAGGCTGAGGGAAGAATTGCTGTCATGGAATTAACTTTATGAAAGAAAAGCAAATCTCCACCCTGTTTAAACATGGGGAAAACATCACAGAGGCATCCTGCTGCACCAAATGGTAAACATGTCCATGTATTATATCACTTATGGCTTCCTTAAGAGTTTTATGATGCTGTTCTCAATTACTGTGTTTGCATTTGTAATTAGAGTGCAGAACACATTGTGAAGGCAAATTATAGAGCTAACTTGTCCTTTCAAAATAACCCATTTGCTCAGTGTGCTCCCAGAAGCGTCTCTTTATTCAAGGGACTCCAGTGAAGGAGTAACCTCCTCTGCTGAGGGTGTTGGAATACACACTTGCTGCAGGGGAGGGAGAGGAGAAACACACTTTTGCCCCAGGGTTTTGCTGTGCTTGGGCCTGACCTTCAAACCACTGAAACTCCTGTTGGTTTCTACAAGCACAGTCCTCCAGAAGTTTAAGCAACCAATGGAACTGGGGGGGTGTGGGAGAGGAATCAGGATGTTTTGCTCTGCCACTAATTTCCTCTTTGGCCTTGCTCATGTCGTTTGACCTCTTTAACTGGCTAAAAGCAGGAAAGTGGCTAAAAGTCTCCAATGGAAGAGCTAGGATATTACTGTCCAGTCACCAAAATATCTAAATAAAGGTGAATATGCAGGGCTGCTTCTTGTCCTGCAGTGCTTCACTCCTTTGCGGGAAGGTGACTCTGAAAGCAGCTCTTTGGAGCTGCTGCTTTGTGTGCATCCAGCCTTTGTCCTGGACTGCCCTTACAGGGGCTCACTCTTTGGGAACAAGGAGGACAGCTTGCTCCATGTCAGGCTGCCCTTAGTGCTCCACCAAGTCTGCAGGGCACGGTGCTGCTGCTCGGCTTTGCTCGGTGCCCGCGGGGTCTCGCTGAGCAGCTCCTGACCAGCTGCCCTCGTGTTTGCCTCTGGCTCCTGAGCATCAGCAGCAGAGATCTGATCCTCCTCTAGGGCAGGTCGATTCTGTATAGAGCAGACTGGAGTCTGGGCCAGCTGTGCACTTTGCCTTTGAATTTAGTAGGGAAAAAACTGTATCCAAGTCTGAACTTGGACATGATAATGCTCTGCTTAAAGTGGAAAGGAAGCAAAGTCTCCAGTTGTTCCTACTGTGCTGTGTTTGCAAAGAATCCTTGCATTTGTTGTTTGTCTGTTTGTTTGTTTTGCAAACCTACTAAGCAGGAGGACTTGACTTTTAACGGATTTATCTGCAAGCAACACTTTTATCTTCTGTACCTGAGCTGGGAGGGCACAGGAAATTGTCCTGCAACAAATAGCTCTTCCATAATTATGTTCTCCCCATTCCTGGCCATGAAGAGTTGCCTGGCTTTGCTCTGCAGCCAAAGTTTTGGAAAAGTCCGAGCTCAGAGCTTGACCCCTCCCTAGCACACTGCCCACCAGTGTCCTCTGCTCGTGTATCAAGGCTTCATGAAACCAGGCCAGAATTGTGCTTGGAGGACAAAATATCTCAAAGAACCCCCAAAACATTGCACTATGAGATTACTACAACCTCTTTTTCCCTTTCCTTTTCTTCACTTTTCCCACTATGAGGAAATTTGTCCAACTTTTACTCCCCCACAGGTAACTCCCCATTTAATTTCCAATGCACCTGAGTTAGAAGTTCACCACAACATTGGCTCTCCCCTTGCCAGTCAATGCTCAATTATTAATTCAATTCTTGATATGACTTGCATGGGTCAGGAAAGTTGATTCCTTGGCCCCAACTTCCTGTCAGGTGCTTGTTCCTTCTGAGCAAAGGTTAGGTCACCTTCCAATGAATCATGGATAAAACTGGTTTTATTACTTTCCCTGGGCATGGGAGTTTCTTCAAAGAAAGAAGCTGCAGCCTATGAGATGACCATCCCAAAAAGAAGGACTGCCAAGGGCATTTGGTTAGGGATTCAGCTTAGTATCT
Source organism: Ptilonorhynchus violaceus (assembly GCA_013397565.1). Taxonomy (NCBI): domain Eukaryota; kingdom Metazoa; phylum Chordata; class Aves; order Passeriformes; family Ptilonorhynchidae; genus Ptilonorhynchus; species Ptilonorhynchus violaceus. Next base: position 2,072,478 of record VZRJ01013171.1, read on the forward strand.
ACTGTCAAATTTGTTGTTTAACATCATTAAATCCACGAGAGTTCCTAGAGGAATGAGTTCGAACTTTCTGAATTGTGTGATCATTAGAGAAGCGATTCAGGAAGGACATTTTCCAGTGTTGATACGAGAGAAGAAATTCCCATGTGGTGTTTTGCGGTGCCAGATGCACTCCAGTTTCCATAACTGTGTGTTTAAAATATGGCCCAGGTTCACTGAGCGATGTCAAAACACGTTTGCAAGGCTGGCCAGGGAATGGGATACAGCTGCAAAACGGGCAGGCTCGATTTGGTTGGAGGAACAAAAGAGAGAAGGGCGTTTGTCAGCCGGAGGATCAAGTTTGTGAAACACCTACTGCTGTTTGGGTAGCTGGGGTTTAAAATATGTCTGTCATCACCCTGTCTGTGTCGCCAGCAGTGCTGTTTGCTTTGCTCCACCGCTGCGCTGCTCCGGCAGCCCAAAGAGCCCGGCGGCTTTCCCTGCTGATCCCAACCAGGGGAGCTCTGGCTCCAGCACCTCGCTCCCAGGGAACCATGCAGGCTGCCAGCATCCAAGTGCCACCAGGGACAAATCCAGAGAGGCCACCAAAAAGTTAGAAGGTGGGAGATGCAAATTTCAGCTTTCTGTGGTTTTTGTTTTTGGTGAAAGCCTATTTCAGTAGCTAAAGTAGGAAAACATCCTCCTTCTAACTCATGCAAAACTTTTTTAATAAATGTCCTTCAAAAAGAAAGACCTTTACCTGCCTTATGAAATTGCATAAATATTTCAAGAAATAGCACAGAGGAAAATTCATATTCATGTTAGATGTCATAATGGGATTTTGCAGCACCTACAGGGGACTTCCGTGTTGTCTGACAGTGCTCACGGCAAGAGCAGAAGATAAGCATGTAAAAAATAAATTAAAATCTCTTTACTTGCTGAAATCCTTGTAGTTTGTGCTATTTTGAACCTGTCAACTGCTTAAGTAACAGCTTGTCAGTGCTCGTGCCCCGGCCGAATACAAGCCCTGGTAGTGTGGCTGCAAATTGTCAGGAGCTGAGTGATCTCCCGGGTTGTGATTTATGACTCCATGAACAATGACAAGCGAGGAGAAAAGGCCCTGGCAATTTCTGAAGCAGTTGTGGAAACAATTAGATCACTTTTTTATTAGGTCATTTATACAACTCTTCCTTTTAAAAATTAGATCCTTGATGAGTGCATTTTTCACGCACTTGGGTACTTTGTCCTATTTTTCAATTGAGGGAAAATCCTGGGCTTTCCTTTGGAAAGACCCCTGTGCCATGTGTTTAACTTCCCAGGGGTGCACAGGACTTCCCTGAGCTCACCCACAAGTCCTGGTCCAGCTGCAGTCAAAGCTCTTTGTGAAGATTAATTCCTGCGGGAATTGTACCGGTTCTCTCATTGCTGGTTGCTCACATCTCTCTGCTGACCCATCCTTTGTCTCCTCTTCAGCTGGTGGGAAGCTTCTGGCACATCACACTGGAACAGGCAAATAATACAGGCAAATAAAACAGGTAAATAAAGAAAACTTGAACCAGAATGTTTAAAAGCGCTGTGATTTGGGCTTCTTTTATCCATTTTAGGGTTCTTTTACCCTTCTCCTTTCCAACAGCAGAGTTATTTAGTTGTCATTATGTTTCCACTTGTAATTTCTTCAGCAGTGGTTTGCCCAAGGAGCTGAGCAGCCCAAGGTCTCATCTTCTTCTAAGGAGCCAGTGGAATTTCTCTAGGATTGCCCAGTATCCTGCTATCCAAACCCTTGAGCTTGGAACACGTCTCAGAGTTTTCTAGTGGGCTAGTGAGATAACATCTCACCAGATAACATGTCTGAAAAGACATGTTTAACCAAAATCTTGACCCCACCTTGTTTGCTTTCTTGGAATTTGTCAGTGTCTGGTGTAGTTCTGCCACAATGTTACAGTCACAACATCCTCGCTTCTGAACTCTCTTACAGAGAAACTGGCTCCAAAAGTGGCCAAAGCCACTCAGCATTCCAGGAGCTCCCCAGAAGCCAAGGGATCCCAGCATAGATTCAGGTTCCTGGCATGGATTTGAGTTATTTTGCACCATGGCTAAGTCCATTATAATGGGAATTTCTGCTATGAAAAATAATGTAATATGAACCTGGAAAATGGGCTCTTGCTGTAGAGAATCTCATTTCCCTCATTCCCCTTCTTTTAAAAAGTAAGGAGATCTTGGAATTTCTCCAGCCCTGTATTTTTAGGGATGAGGCAGAGAGTTGTGCTCTGCCATATTCTGTATCCCAATGAGAGGAAAACTTACTCTCAGCTTTGAGTTTTATCATTCCTTTTCAAAACCCTCTTCTGTTGTGCTATGCACCAGCAAAAATCCTTTTTATTGCCATTAAAAAGGCAACTGAGGTGCCCATTATTGTATTTTTCTTTTACTATTTGTACAGAACTCAGCACATAAAAATGGGTCCCAGATAAAAGGTGTGTCCTTTCTAGTAAAGCACAAAAAAATCTTAATCTTTGGTCCAGAAGCAGTAGATTGCCACAAACAGTCGGCAGCTAAAATCATTAATCTTTGCTGCTTGCCCAACTGGTACTAGTAGTAAAGAAGATAATACACTAGCAGAATCAGTGACCCACTACAAATTGGTCCTGAAAGGTCCACCAGCCTAAATAGACTTTTGCTGATCCAACACTTGTTAGGAATCCCAACAAAGAGACTATTGGCTCATCTGATGAGCCGCTCACTATTGGGCCTTTTGCAATGGCTGGTGATGGATGACCATACCCTCTTTGAGGGGGAAGATGCAGCTCCTGGTATGGGGCCTTTTCTCATCTTAAATTTGTACTCAATAAATCACAGGTGCAGAAGAGACAGCATCAGTTTCATTACACCTACATGCTCCAGTATCAATCATGCCAACACAACGGGCTGCGTACAGTTCATTCCGGGAGCCTCTTTCTGTTCCAATACCATTTCCATTCCGTTGTGCTTTAGCATTCCTAAAGTGTTGAGCCTCTGTAGCGAAACACCAGGGAGAAGGATGGGATGTGCTGTAATTGCACTCTTTCCACACGAGGCAGGGCTTAGCTCACATAATTCGGTTTATGATACCCTGCTATTGTTTAAGGTAAAGTGCTAAATAGTTTGGTAAATGCTATCACAGATTCGGTGGTCATCACACACCTCTTTAGTTCTCAACCTTGTTTTTTCATTTGCTCTTTAGCACAGACCTTTAGTCTGCAGCAATTGCCCTGGAGTGGTTCCCTTTCTGTGATTATAATATCATTTTCCTGTCTGGTTTATGATATTCTTTTAGATGATGTTATAATCCCCTACTTACCCTTACCCAAACCTAATTGTAACAGAGAAACCATTTCAGCGAGCTTCTTCAGTGTTTTCTCATTTAAAAGAGTTTCTGCCATGTCCTCTCTGGCTGGTGAATACCCTGGGACCTTTGCAAGGTATGTCCATTAGGATTCACAATTTATGAATCTATTGCAGAGCTCCCACATTGTTATGTTAATTCCAATGTCAGCAGTTAAAATACACTTAAAATGAAGGAGGTTTTAGAGCTCTCAGACTTGATATTTAATGTACATAATCAAATACTTTCATGGCATTAAATGTATGTCTAATACTCATCATAAAAACTATGAACTATGTTTTTCACGTGTGATAAAAGGTAACAGATTATTCCCCATATGTGTCCAAAATCCATTTTGCCATCTTTATACAGGGAGAGTCATTTCTTGTGACCAATTACACCCTGATTTGCATAGGAGCAACTATGTTTCATGCAATTAAGTTATCACAAAGTCCTGTCGCTCTGCGGCACTCTGTTAATCTTTAACTCCACGAAAAGCCATGTCAGCAGAGCACCAACACAGAAAAGATGGGTGTTCAAAGGAACTGCAATAGGAGCACATTCAGGACTGTCAGACAGAACAAGCTTTTCAAAAGGACACTTCCATTCAGTTTAAACCTACAAGGGTGTTGGGCTGACACCTCCATTTATTTGCTGTAGGGCTATAAGGAGAGAAAAAGAGAGACTTTCAGTCTTATTAAAGCAGTATTTGGAATACAAAAAAAAAAAAAGAAACAAAAAAAAAAGGGATTCTTTTCCTCTGCTCCTTTTGCTCCATTTCAGCAGATTGTAAAGTAGGGACTGTATTAATGTGAGACAAGAAAGTATTGGTTCTAATGTGCATCTAAAAGACTTGATTTTCTGTAAACCAGACACCAAATCTAGTTATTTCTTTATTTTTTACAATTGGTAGGGAGACATAAAGGGAATGTATTTTAAGAATGTAGTTAGGAGTACAGAAATCCGAGTAAATAGCATCTTTCTGCCACATCTTTTTGGGGAAGTCAGGTCTAACAGCCAAGGCCACCAATGTGGTTCGGAGATTTTTCTGGTCAGTACCTACAGCAGGTTCAGTTCTACAGGATTAAAATGGTGATCAAACTCTGAGAGGACATTTGAGAACACACCGTGATTATGTTGGTACTGCATCCTTAGCTGGTACAAACTGGCACAGGGCCACCATGAGCGGCAGAGAGAGTCCAGCTGCATCTCTAACCCCATCTACTCTCCACTACTGGGCACTCAGTGATATTTGAATATAAGAATATTTCAGGTAAAAGTTTGCAGGTTGGTTGTGCCTACATGATTCCCAAAACTCCCACAATCATAGCCCAAGCAGGCTCTTCCTGCTAACATTTTCATCATTTTCACTGAAGGCTGGCACTTGTCTACTTGCCTTTAGGGTTTTGTCTCAGGGATTTATTTCTGTGAATATATATGTAATATCTAATATTCATTTCACACTGTTCAATTTGCAGAAAATTTTTCTCTTTCAGGGTTGCCTCTAAATTTTTATATTTTTCATCTCAATTAAAAATAAACCATGCTGTGAGTTCTCTTTTTAGTTCTTTTATCATGCCACCAACTCTGCATTTTTTCACCTATATACTAATAAAAAGGTCTTTTTAATGTATATGAACACATATATGTCAGTAACTGGTTTTTAAGGCTACTGTCCAAAGAAACTTTTCTTGCCTTTCATTTGCACTGTGCAGCAAAACACAGATTTTACTCCAAAGACACTGTAAAGAACTCTTTGTTATCTTCATTTTGGCCTTAATCTATAATGAATATTAATAGCACTTGTAAGGTGAGCTACAGATTAGAAGTATTAAAATATAACTTGGATGTTTTCAAAGGTTGCATGCTGGGTAATATTTCTGGCAGTGCCAAAGGGGCAGATTTGTTAGTGCAATTTAAGAAGTGACTTCGACTCCTCTTTTTCAAGGTGTCTAAAGCTTTCCAAAAGTACAAATAGGTGTTTTATGTGAGCTTCAAAAGCGCCTTCATCACCACCAATGTAAAATAAAATTGAGGTGCTTTTGCAAATCCCATCAGAAACTTGTTTGCACTGCTACCGTCTCTGTCTAAATAATTCCCAAAAACGGGACTTTGTCATTTAGATGTCTTTGGGAAGCTCTAGCCAGAGGTGAAGCCCAGGTGATAGATTTTGTATGGAAAAGCAAAAACACTGTTCAAACAGGAATGAACTCTACTCCTGGCAGAGTCAGTGGCACAAATGCCAGCAATGATCAGTGGCACTGGTCCCAGCCTGCTGGGACTCATGGAACATGGCAACCCCCTGCTCCTGCCCTTTTAGCATTGCATCTGCAGCTGAACACCAGTAACTGCCTCAATAACAGTAAGTTTTCTCCCAGGGAGATCTGCAAGATACCGAGTGAGCTGACAGGTGAGGGCTTTAACGCAGCCCATATCACTCCTGGTGGAAAGTTCACGGCCCCAAGGGCCGTCATGGACAGCACCAGCTCCACCTCAGTCCCCGCACACAGAGCTTTTCCACTCGCCCAGGCTGTGGAGCACATGTGTGCACACACATGAGAGGACACGTGGGCCCCGGACAGTTCCTACCACGTGTTTGTGCTCGCATCTGTCACCCTGAAACAACCCCCAGCCCACGGCAGGGATGATGCAATGCATGGCCTCTGATTCCAGGCTCCAACCAAACGTACTCAGTGAACTTGCAGGCGTTGGTAGAGGGGAGGGAGAGGAGGAGGAAGCACTTTGTATCTGTGTTGTGAATTACAAGGGCCAATTACATCCTGCTGGATATCAGAGAGGTGCGACACAACACCGTGTTAAAGAACACGTGCAAGAAAGTGATGGCTTGGGGTGGGCAATCTAAAGTGGGTAACCTTGAAAAACTGCTCTTGAGTGTAAGGAAGTTCGTCTTGACTGGGAGGGGGTTTGTGAGGTGCCTTGGTTCTGTTGGTCAGCAGGCAAAAAGCTGGATTTAAGCGCTGACTGCTGAAATAAAATCTGAATCCATCCCTCGCAGAAACTGATGGGGCCCAGACTGCTCCCGGGCAGTCAGGAGCCATGAAAATGTGCTGGAAAATGTTCTCATAACCTGATAAAAGAGCTGATTTAATAAAATTATCGTATTGTCAGTTTATGATTTTACTTAGAAATCTTTTGGCCTAGTTCGGTGTAAAAAAAGAGTCACCAGCTTCAGTTTTTCTGCAGAAAAAAGATCCCATCATTTATTAGATGAATGAAGATATCAATTTCTGTTTAAACATTAACAGGGTGATGCCAAATATTAGTCAGTTCCTAATAATTTTGAGGGATTAAAAAGATAATAAAAGTAATAGTCCATTACATTACCTACTTCAGCAAGATTGTAATGAATGTAATAAATTCCAGATCAGGGTTATAACAACTTCCATCTATTTAAAATGAATTTGTAGGGTTACTTTCATTAACTATGTATATGGAGAAAATGATCTGACATATTACTTTAAAAGAGCTGTAAAACCGATTAGAAGGAAATATGCTTCCCAGACAGTGATCCAGGCCGCTGGGGAAATTTTATCCCTGGGAAGACTGGGGGGTAAAAGGAAGAGGAGAGGAAAGGACCTTAGAAGATGCCATTGCAAAATATTTTAACGTGCCCCAAAGTCGCTTTGCTCCTCGGTAGAGATTCAGGCAGCAAGAGCGGGCAGACACCAGGAAAGGGATGAAAGCCACTTTCTCTCCCGACTTTTCTCTTCCCTCCGCCTCCTTCCTCGGGAAAGGATGGATCCGTTAATGAATAAAGGGTTCCCGCCCTGGGGATTTGTGCATGGAAATGAAACTGCGCGCGGTTCTGGTCCGGCCCTTCGGCAGCCCAGGGGGAGGCTGAGGCATTAAAGGGGACGGTGGCCTCATTGCTCGGAGGAGACAAGGGACCTAGCACTTGACTGCACCACAGAAATTACTGCTGCACCTAGAATGCAGCCTTCATTTATCAATTTCATAGCGAGGGGGAAAGGGAGAGGGAGGGGGGAACCCAACATCTGACTGCCTTTTTCAGCTCACGCTCCATCTAGCCACCGAGAGCCCTCCAAATCCAGTCATGTGTGTTATAAAGAGTCCTGGATAAAGTAACTTAATACTAATGATTTATACTTAATTGGACCTCTAAGTGATTAAAGTGGCAGTAATGAATGAGTAACATCCTTCTAATTCCCTTTTTCCATTTGGCTTGGCCTGAAGGCCCTTTCTTTGTGCAGGATTTGACTTGGGGGTAAGCAATGCCAGTGGTTTTTAAGCTTTTAGTAGCATGTCTGGAATGAGCCACTTGGATGATGTTTACAATAAATGACTCCATAAGCACGCTACCAGGGCATTGGGGTGTTTTTTTTCCTTTCTTTCTTTTTCTTTCTTTCTTTTATTGGATTAGCCAATTGTGAGGTTAATGAATATGCATTTGGCAACCCATGTTTGTGAGGCCAAGTCCCACGTGGGCATCAAAGGGTTTGAAATGTGTGAGCGTAAATATCAGCTTTGTCAAAATATTGATTCACTTTAAGAATAACACAACACCCTCCCCTTTGCACTAATGTTCATAAGGATAAACCCACTTTACATGTTCTTACTTATTTTGTAGGACTTAATATCGCCAACTAATCGACTGAATAAGCTGAGATTTTCTAACTTTGTACTCCACTAATCTTTCCCTGCTTTTTCAATCTAAAAATGATTGTTACCTTCTTCCTTAAAATCAAGAAATACATTAAAAATTTAGGTGTTAAAGCTTGAAATATGCAACTTTTTAAATAGACAGAGAGATCCAGAACCTCATGTCTCACTTTGTGTTGGTAAAGAGCATATTAGGCAGCATAAACAATGTTTTAAGTCAGAGGGAGATATGTGGAGCTCTTGTTTCACACTGGGGCAGATCCAGATCAATCCTTGAAGCTGGGGCAGCTCTGAGATGGGGGAACATGAGAGGAGTGCTGAGTTGTTTATAGCACTGTGCTAAATTGCCAGATATTTAAAATCAGTTTGGGTATGGTTATCCATGTGCCTCTGTTATAGCTCTCACTGGAACATAGATAGGGCTGTACCACACACCCCACAGCAGCTGGGGTGCCGATGCTGTGGTTGGGCTGTGACAGCATTGCCATAATACAATTTAAAAAACAAATGATAATGCTTGAGCTTCTTTTACACCAAAAATTTTATTAATTTAGACAACCCTCCAGCTCTCTGTTGCTGTAGGTTTTCTTATATGGCTGTGGTAGGTTTAGAACCACCTGGTCATGTATTAATATGAATTATTTGGGATGTTTCTTTTTTTTTTTTTTTAAATCCCTGATTCAGAAGTATTTGATGGTGAGAAAGCTTTATGGAATAGATTTGATTTCATCAGATATTGTCAGAGATGAGGACTATTCAGCAAGCAGGAACACTCCCTCACCTGATTCTGAGGGCAGATTGCTGTCGAAGGCTGGCTGCCGTCATGGGTAATAAAACTGCACTGCGGGTGTTGATAGAAACTGGCTAATTAATAGACCATTACTGTGCTGTCGTTGACTAACATTGGAACCCTCTGAGACCAGTTACTCTGGCAAAAATCTGGAGGAACTCTCAGAGCCTGGTGAGACTTGGCTTTACAATAGGCTTTGGCCTGAATTTTAGGAGTATATAATTTTTTTTTGGGTGCTGTCCACACTCTTGTCCAAATTGTGTGGATGCTCTCTGTGAGATCAATGCTCACACAGGGTTACACACCTCAGATAAAGGGAAAAACAGAGGCAATGTCAGTGAATGAGCTGTGGTCCCCTCACACCCCCACAAGCACTCGGTGAAGTTTATTCTGTATTCACCACAGCCCTTTGTGAGGTTTGCCTGCACCTCTGGGGAAGGGGCTGTGCACCCAGACACCAAGCATCGCTCTCCTCTCCTCTCCTCTCCTCTCCACACCTCTATTCTCCTCTCTTTATTTTCTCGAGATTTCAGGGTCACCTTGCCCGCAGTGAGCGTGGAGGAACCATTTGACACATTGGGTTTTCTCAGTCTGGCCGTTCCAGCCAGGAGTAATCTCAGTTAAACATCTTCTGGGATGGTGCAGCAATGATTCAGGAGAAGCCTGACAAGGACATTAGTAGGGAGCAGCAGGGAAGGGAGAGGTATTATCCAGAGCTACAGAAAATGCCTGGTCAGGAATACGAGAAATGAGAAAAAGCGAAGAGTGGAAGAAATAAGCAAAGAAAGAGGAGCAACAGCAGCGTTTAAGGCAGGGAGAAAGAATCAAAGTGATTTCTGCAGCAGTGGGAAGGAGATAGTATGAGCAAAAGTAAGATTTATGGAGGAGCAGCTAATACGAGATTTGAGCCTGTCAAAGGCTGAAGGAAACTAAAAAGAAATAAAAAAATATGAAATAAAGGCAGCAAATTGGGCGTTTTGAGTGCTAGAAGTTAATCAACCTTTGCAGCCTCGAGTCTGTCCATCTCCTCCCAGTGCCTCAGGAAGGAGCCCCAAGGCTGCATCCAGCTGCAGGAGTGGAGGCAGACAAGGAGCACTCAGCTTCCAGCACCAATCTTTTGTCTGCTGCTCATGGCTGGGCAGTTCATGGGCTGCAGAGAAGGATGGATGGGCAGAAGGCAGCCAGACCTCCCTGGCCATTCCCTGCCAAGCTATTCCTGCGCAGCCCTTTCCACATACCAACATCTTCAGAAGAGCTGTGAAGATGTCGCTCTTTGGGGCCCTGGGAGGTGCTTCTCCTCTAGATCCCCAAAGTGCATCAAAACCATCTTCGAATGGAAGGAACACAGAATGCACAACTCTGCTCCCTGATAACCCTTTCAAATCCTCCTGAACAGCCTCAGAGAGTTCCCAGGAGAACTTGCTCCCTTCAAGGAGCAGCTGGCTGTACAAACACACCGTTTGCTTTCGCATCTCTTTGAGCCATCCTCAAAACAATGCCGTTATAATTGGATACCCTTACCTCTGCTGGCCTGTGCAGCATGGGTCATATATGTAAACATCAAACTCAAATAACAACCCCCAAATTTAATTTATTTCTACCTAAACAAGTTCTTTTATCATAAAGCAATAAATTTGTCTTGGTGCTAGCAATTTGTTGCGGGTGACATAACACTGCAAATTGATTAATCGCTACTGTACACGACAAAATGAGAAAAGCAAGGAATTATTATGAATAGCGTCCATCTGATACAGTAGGGATTCATTATTCAAAAGTGTTAGCTAGTGGTTAGCTATCCCCTTGTTGCAGATTACATTCATTTGCAGAATCCTACATCGTGCTTACACAAATCAACAAACATGCATTTATTAAGACATGGAATGAAAGCTATTAAAATGTGAAAAATTGCCTTTTTCTTTAAAAAAATTAGTCAAGTTTGGTGGTAGCCTTTTTTTTTTTTTTTTTTGGGGGGGGTGTTTTTATGTGTCTGAAGCGAAGAAGTTTATTGCATTATTTCTGTGCTTGCATCCAGAACCAGGAAGATAAAGCCAAGTACAATGATATTGGTGGTTGGTGTCTTACACTGAGCCTTCATATTGCAGGCTGGAGGATTTGTGTCTGAACTGTTGGGCTGGAATTATAAATGTAATAAAATAATCTGTCTCTGTCCTTCCAAGTGCCTTTTGATTTTTAGCATTATATTTGTACAAATAGATTGCAGTAATGTCTGAGGAACTTATTCTGCTTGAGGTGGACTACAAAAGGGTGAACTAAAGAAGAGCTGTCCCCCCTGATAAAGTACAAAAATAGTATTTAGAGCCAAGATGCTCCATGTTTCTCAGGCTGAGCACTGCACCTCATGTTGAGTATAAAATTACTTTGAATAAATAAATTTCGGATGCAAAGCGCAGGAAAACCATGATCCAGACCCCTGCTTTGTGTAGTTGTACTGATTCCTCAGGATCATCATTCTCTCGTGAGACTGGGAGGTTTGTGTGTCCATTTCTCTTGCAGTGAGTGAGGTATCTAAGCCTGCCATCAATGCCAGGCAATCTGTGTTCCCTGTGGAAGCAGGTCTTGCACAATAACATAGAAAAAACCATTGGTTTAACTTTTGAGGAAGGGCATGAGGAGAATACAGCCTTTCCTTCCACGCCTGTTTCAGGAGCTGTTGCACTGCCACTTTGTGATGCTTTTACAGATAACAGGATTAAGGGCACCAAACGGCAAACTTCCCCTGCCTCCTCCCCTCCCTCTGCCTCTCCTGTCAGTGCAAAGTGCTTTTCCTTCTCTTTGGAAAGTTGCTTCCATCCTGCATTGCTTGAGGAAAGAAACACTTGAATTGTGGAAGCAGCAGCTCAGCACCAGCTCAGCCTTTGAACTCAGAGCTCTTGTCTTTTAGCTCTGCTCTGAAATGCCACATGTTAAATTGGTTTAATGGCTACTCGCAGCAAATCATCACTAAAATATCCCCCAAAAGGGGATTTTATATGTTGCTAGAGTTTTAAAGTGAAGTTAATCATTCCACTTGGGTGTTCCCTGTAAGAAAATGGTACTGAAAAAAGGAAACAAGTATATAAAATAGGAGTGTGAGGTCTGTGGTGCATAATATTGGTGCATTCTGGTATTGATTGTTGGGTACACTTTTAGGTCTAGTTTCATTAACATGCTGTGGTTAGATTAGTTGAGATACACATGAGGCATAACCAGGGATTTTGTGCTAAGAAAAATATCTCTAAGCCTCTTACTGGGCTCGTCTGGGAAATCTGGGCCCAGAGACAGCAAAACCACTTCATGCAGTGGTTTCTCCCATGTTTGTTGCAGCCATGCAGACTCACAAGCCACTTCTTTGCACACCAGAATCACTAAAACCAGATCAGTTCTCAGCCAGAGGGGGAACCAGCACTGTGTGATGCCGCTGCAAGCCTCGCTGGTGTTTCTGAAGAGGACGCTGCTGGTTTCTGCTGGAGCACTCCCAGCAATCAGCCATGTGAGTCCATCCTCTCCAGGCTGTTTTAAGCACTTTCATTTCATGGGTACTGCCTGACTTGTTTAGAACAAGGTGATGTGCAATGCTGAGCAGAGCAGCAACGCTCACCGGACCATCCTCCCGTTAAAGCACAGAAGGGAAAAAACCGCTGTTGAGTGGGGACTTAACACTTGCTCGGGGGTGATGGCCCAGGAGGAGGAATGTGGGAACCTCCTCAGACTAACCCTGACTGAACTACCCCATTAAACACACCCAGTGGGGTCAGTAGGGGATGGTAAGGATGTTGTGGGACACAGTGAGATCAAGAGGTCCAGCTCTTTCCCAGGTGACACAGGGGAGAGGTCCAGCTCCACAGCAGGGTTTGCTGTCCATCCCTGTGCTCTCAGGGAGATTGGAAGCTCCAGCTGGACCTCTCTCACTGTGAGCACAGGGATGGACACCAAACCCAGCTGTGGACCCAGAGCTAACCAACTTATATCCTCAAGGACAACAGTGGCAAATCTGTTTACAGCTGAAATCCAGGGCCGAAGGGAAATCCTGACCTCCTTCGTGGTTAAACCATGAGGTTGTGACTGGCTCTGACACTGATTTAGGGGGCAAAGAGACAGGATATTTTGCTTATCCATTCAGGGCCAGCTACAGTAGAAAACAATTCACGTTAAATTCCAAGTCAGTTGTGGTTTTAATCAAATTGTGGACTCAGACTTGATTCAGCAAAGTGGCTTAAGCACTTTTAAGGTGCCATCAAATCACTGTTCTATCTAGAACTGCAACAGAGTCGATTCCTGAAGCAAATTAGCTCTTGGCCATTCATCTCTATGCTAGGTAAGCCTTTTCCATCAGCCAGCCACAGTTTTAATGAGAGGAATGAGGGAGAAAAAGGAAGATTTCTGTCTGGGCAGTCCTTCTTTGCCCAGGGAGTATTGCTGTGCTGCTGTGCAGTGAAAAGTTAATCTTTCCTGACGGGTGATGCATGTGGATAGTACTTCATGCATTTCGTACTGAATGCTTGATATAGCTCAGTGATCCCATATAAACACCACAGAAGCACAGGGGACCCTGGGCAAGGAAAAGATCTGTCTTAAATCCCTGTGTCTGTCACATCACAACATCCTTCTCTAATGACATGCAAACTTCTGAGAGGCTGCAGCATCTCTGTCTTATCTGGGAGACATTTGGCTGTTAATGAGTAACTTCCCAGTGACAGCAGTTCTTTTTGCAGATTGCTTCCCTTTGGTTTTTTGCAAAAACGTCCACAAAATCAGTAGACAGACAAAATCAATCCGTCAAGGGCAGGAGACTTGTGTAGGTGGACAGCAGGAATCTGCACCCCAGCCAATTGGATCAGTTTGGGATTTATTTTAGGATTTCTTTTCCCCTGAAGTGGCAGCATCTTCCTTCCTTCTCTCCTGATCCCCTCATACGGAGCCAGAATAGGGCTTTGCAAAGGTGACTTAATGTTTAAAAGACACGAGAGTGACTTTAAATGGGATAAAAATGGGTTTGCAGTTCAGTCACAAACCAGTGATAAACCAGAGGGTTTGATAGTTGCTCAGAGCATTTGAATACCTGAGAACTAAACAGCTGCTGAGTGTGCTGTGCTCACTGTGCCTGGCTCTGGTGGCAACAAATCCGGCTGGGGAGTTGGCTGGTGGGTCTGGACTGCAAGATAAATGTTTATGGACAGAGAAATTTCTCCCTGGATAGTGCCATTGCAGGTAAAACCAGCTCTTACAAATCTCTTTATCTCCCAGTTTATCTGTTGCCATGAACAGATCTATAATTGTTGTTTTGGGACTAACTTCTGAATCCACATTCAGGACAAAATCCTCTGAAATGGTTCCCACATTAGAGACAAGGGAGGGCTCTCTTGGAGCTCCTGGATGCAGTCACGCCTCTAATTCTCCCTGGTTCCCTAATTAAAGAGTTCCAAAATCTTAATCTTTCCTAGAAATGCTTTGTCAGTAGGCAGCAGTGGTCTGCCTGCAGAGTTAAGTACAGCACAGATTTCAAATCCTTGCAAATGTTGACCTCCAGTGAGGCATCAGAAGCTACACTGGCCAAAAAAAAAATAAATAAACCACTTTGCACGTAGCCTGTCTCTGTCAGCTGAGGAGTTCACCAGGGTCAGTGTGGGGTATCCCAGACTCCTTATGGCCATCACATGGAGTCCCCCGAAATCCAGTCTGGAAGTGTTTGGTTTCAGATGGGCACAAAGTCTGCAGGGCTTTGCTATCTGCAAATATCACCCTGTGGCTTCGCCTCTGCCCTCAGGTTGTTTTAAATTGCAAAAGTTCACCCTATAAATTAGCAATTATGCAATGGGGGCAATGGGAAGAGAAACAGGGCACGCAGGTATTTGTATGGGAATAGGAACAGGATCAGGAATAGGAACAGGAGAAGGAAGAGGAATCGGTACGTATTTGTTCCAAGGTGATCTGAAGGGCAGCAGCAGGTCTGGGAAAAGCCAGTGCTTTCTACATTATGAGCCTTTCTAAAGCACTGGTGTGAGTGCTGTCAGTGGCCCGTGGTCCAGCTGCCCCTCCTCACGCCATTTACCTGCACAGCCCTCGACAGGTCGTGTCCTCAGCCGGGAATGGATGGGGCATCCTCACATTTCAGAGGAAATGAGTAACAGGAGGGATGAATGGAGGTGAATATGCACCGTGCCCTCTGTCAATGCATCATTTCGCTCTTAGCAGAGGAACAGGGAGCCAGGCTTTTATTTACCTACTGGCTGAGCAAAGGCCAACAATCCTCACTCTGTCAAGTTACTTAAGTCTAGCAAATGCTGCAAGACCTGAACCAAAAAGGATTTTAAAGCTGGTGAAAGATTGTCATGGGGTGGGCTATGAAGCTTTTATAAAACAATTGCATCAAGCTTGGGAAGGCAAAGAATCTAAGACCATTAACCCAACCAGGGATGAGGCTGTCAGCAGAGCCAGGGAGCATTAAATGTCCATTTGCAACACATTTTCCGTGGGAATCAGTCACCAACCTTCTTCATACACCTCTGAAAACCCCAACCTAGCACAGATGGCATGGGCACTGTTTTGTTCTTCCTACATCTGACATGGTTGGGTGAGAAATGAAAAGGGGAGGTTTCCTGGCAGGGAGGGAAGAGAGGGTGGTGGAGGAGCTGGGGTCTCCTCCAGGCTGCCTCTGAGCTGCTGCACCTTAAGGCACATCTTTTGCTGTCCCTCAGCTGCTGGTGAGGTTCCCCACTCACCAGCCCCACTCTGCAAGGTGAGAGCAAAACACTTCAAAGCCAGGGAGTTCCATTCTGTGCTCACAGGTGTGAGAGCCAACCTCGTGTGCAAGGTTGTGATGACTCCCCTGGGACACTGGGCCCTGGGCTGTAAAAGAGTGCATTTCTCATCTCTCTAAGGTGCTGAAAGCCCCTCCACGGAGCTGTTGGAAATCATTGGATCAAAACCAGCTGTGGAAGTGCGAAGTGCATTCATTTGTTTTGAAACAAAGGCCTCTCCTGTGGAAAGAATCAAATAAAGTGTGCAGGGGAGTTAGTGAGCAAGTGGGGGAAAATGTAGGGCTGATTACAAGATAACAATAGAAATGGCTTTTGAGAAGCTTTTGTACATATATATATATATAAACCAGGGAGTAAGGAGAGAGAGTGGAAGCAGCTTGGATTGGCATCAAAACCCTCTTATCTCACACATTTACACTCTCCACTGCACTGATTGCTCTAGTTCGGCTTTAATTTGCCCTTTGATAGTTGTAGGCTGACACCAAACACTCCTGAAAGCTGACACTTGGCAAACACCACATTGCACTCCCATCTCGAGTGCAGGACGTGAGAGAAGCGTTTGAGGCCATGGGAGCCACGGAAGCTGTTGCTGGTGGGATCCTAGGACACGGCAACGCGCCTTGATTTTGCTATTCCTGCGCGCCACAAACGCGTGTGACAGAGGAACAGCTACTTTAAAAAACATCAAAGCAAAGTGTCGGTGAGATAAGCTGGACATGGCCTATCAGAAACATCTCCCTCCACCTCCCTTTCCTTTCTGGCAAATCCTCAATGGCCGAGGTGCTTTCCGTGCCAATATGTGCATCCCCACGGGCAGCTGACGCACCCATCCCTCTCCTCGCCCCGCAAGGTTTCTCCACAGTCCCCCCTCTGTCACTGCCACCTCGGGAGGGCCTGACCCCCGCGGCATTCCGGAGGGAGCCTCCACAGACATGCCCAAGGGTTCACATGTGCTGTGGTGCTGCTGCCTGAGCTGCCAAGGGCACAAACAGCAACAAGATCCTTGCACAGCGTTAAATAACTGGGGACTAAGTGGGTTACTTAATGGTACAGGGAAATCACCTTGTTGACAGACATCAACAGAGCAGGAAACACAATCACATGTGCTTTGTGCATGGAGAACCAACGAAGATTGGAACCCAATGGCACTGTAGGAAGCACTCAGCTCTTGCTCTTAGGGTTTCATCTAATTCTTGCTTGTTGAATATTAAACCTACCATTTCTTGTCCTACTGACAGCCAACCCAGACATTTTTCTTCAAAGTGAAGACCACTGCCCTCAACCAAGTTCTGTTTATGATCTGAAAATAGCTGTTGAAATGGATGTTCTCATGATGCATAAAGTTGTTTATAGATAGGAATTTTTTTTGGCAAAAGTTCATATTTAGAGAAACAGCTCTGGAATTTTCTGACTGAAACAAAAGGAAACAAAGAAAATTTCCAAGTGATCCATAAGAATAGAGAAAAAACTACACTTCCACCTCTGATTTTCAAGTTTTTGGATCCACAAAGTTCAACAAAATGAGGCATATGAAGCCTAGTTCCCAGCCCTAACAAGGTGTAAATGGTGTCCTGATGCCCTCCCTGTATCCAACACAGTAAACAGGAATGATGGAGTCAGTGTTTGCACTGCGGTGGCATAAATCCCAAACACATTACAGAGCAGCATCTGGAGTGTTGGAAAAGTGATGTTGAAGCAGCTTCCTTTTTCTTTCTCTTTTAATTTGACATGTTTTACTCACTGAGAGGGACTGGAGGACGAAACCGATTTGCAGTTGCTTGGCCAGGGTGTTTAATCTGAACCTTCACCTCATCTGGGCAATATTCTAGAGTAAACACACACACACAGAAAGGGAAAAAACCCTATAAGGACATTGTCACCACTCCACGCTGCTGCTCACAGCCACATTTCCCTTCTCTGCTGTCCAGATTTGTTCTCTTCTGTATTTCCAAAGAAGCATGTTAGCCAACATGATCACACATAATCAAATATCTGGCAAATTTACCATGAAATGAAACAACAGTGTCCAGTGGAGCATCCTGTGGAGTGCTTGGGAATGGGTTTGTTGTTTGGGGAACAAGATTCACCCTCTGGCTGCCAGGGACCAGGCTGGGGACCTCTGTGCCCCTGCAGTGACAGAGTGATCAGGGGATATTTCCCTGCTCTGTGTGGGCATTGCCTTAAGCAAAACAGTGGCAAGAGGAGACGCTTTTGGCTTGATCGACTCTGCAGCCATTCCTCCTGCATTGTTTGGCTCTTGGGATGGGAATGTGGCCCAACAGATCACCCAGCTACAACCTCTCAAAAGAGAGAGGGCTGAGCTGTGATTGCCTTTCCTTCAGCAGGAGCCCTGTGTTTGGTGTCTGTCTTCTGCTGGTTGAAAAACCAAAACAGGAAAAAATTAGGGAAGTTGCATATCAGACAGACAAGACAAGCCTCACTTCCTTAGAAAAGTGGGGTGAAAATTAGTTTGGAAAAAGCTGGTTTTTCATAGGCTATTGCTTTCCTATCATGTTCGTCTTGCTCAAGGCCCTGAGTAAGAGTTTTCTGTTTGATATTCTAATCCTAGGACATGAGACAGGGACCTGCACTGTCCATAAGAACAGAGGATCATTCCTGTTTGCATCCTTGCTGTTGTATCTCTACTTTTTGCTTAGCAGTTAATGATAAAATAATGATAAATAAGGAGCCAAACAAAATCAGTTTTTAGGACACACTTTGCAACCCATAGACCCCAAAGCTCTTTTGAAAGAGGAAAACCACTTTGTTCCTTTATGAGATAGATGATGCTGGCTCTCTACAACCTCCCCTTTCATCCATGACCACATCACCCTCTCTCTGCCTTTTCCCATCTATCTTTTTTATGCATGGCAAACTCAGCCAGGCAGGGTTTTGCTTGCCCCTCATAAGGAGAATCCTTTGCCCCCGCTGAGGTCACCCAGAATATTCATTCCCATTTCTCCTTGCCCATCAGGCTGGGGCTGCTCCCATTCCCTGCCACATTCTCCCCTCTCTCCCTGACATTGCCATGCACCACATCAAATAATTGTTGTTATAACTCTCCTCCTTCCCCAACTAAAATATACTTGATTGGGAGGGAGAGGGGGAACAGGGAAATAGCTGGGTTTATTTTAATAGTTTCCACTCTCAGTTCAGCTTTATAGTACAGTATATTTAACTTTAACGTATGGACAGCTGGATGCATTTAACAGCACAATGGAAAGAATTTAGCCAGTATACATTTCAGGCCCTGTATTTGGAGCTGATCACCACATATTTCTTCACAATATTTAGATGCGCCTGTTACGGGCTGATCAAAATATGTTTGTGTCAGGTAAGATTTGTCACAGATGAGCCTCTTTATTTCTTTACTTACTGAAACTCTTCCTACAGGAAAAAGCTGAGTTTAGCTGATATCAGCAACTTTAGCCCAGTGCTTACGATGGGGTTACTCGCCTTCCCTGCAGAAGCCAAAAAAAGCCATAAATACACAGAAACACAGGGACAGATTCTGAGCCCGGACTGTGGGCACATTACTCCACTTGTGGTGGCACAAGCTGGAGAGTAAAGGATCACCAAAGGATCAGCATCTGCCCCCTTTCCTCCCCCCATGCACTGTAATGATGGAAAACAGCTACAACCATGAGACAGAGCTATAAATCCTTCACGTCTTTCCATCGGACCTGCATCCCTCCCTGAACTGGCTGGTTACCCTCTTGCACCCTCTCTACAGCACCCTGGAGATTTTTCAGTGACAGCTAGGGAAGGCTTTTTCTCTCAGCAATAAAAATGAAGGAAATTTTCAGCATGCTTCAAAATTCATTTGCCTTTTCTTACAAACAAATAAAATTCTGGTTATTATTATAAAATAGCCTCCTTCGCTAATTTTATGCCCTCACCCAGAAGCCAGAGTGGCTGAAAAACATGATTTTATCAAATTTATCTTGTTGCCTCTGTGTTGTTACTCAGTGTCTCTTGCAGCAATGCAAACAGAAGGCAGAGCAGCCAAGGCACTTGCTGGCTGATTTAGCCAGCTTTCCTTTCTCTGGCGCTGGAAAATAACAACAGCTTCATCTTTCCCTAGGCTGGGGGTTTTTTCATGTGTGTATTTTAAAAGTGCTGTTTTCCCCCACTACTGTGGGAACACATGATCAACACTGACAAAGTGGAAGGGGTTGTATTTCAAAGGTATTCTTATAAAAATGCCAAAGAGAAGTCGGAGCCTAAGGAACAGCGATACTTGTGATTTGGAGAGATTCCAACAAGTAACACAGCTCAAACCCACTTTCCAAGCTGTGAAAGAGTTTCAGCTATTTGAGAAATCTTGATGATTTTAGATGTGTTTTAGTGGATATGTTGCTCTGCCTCTAAACACTGGGAAGGGAGGAAAGAAGGAGAGAGATGCTCAAGGAGAAAAACCCCTTTGGAGGGAAGACCAAATTGTTGGAAAGCTCTGAAGTGTTGGCATTAATGTCATGTCATTACTCCGTATTGCTGCACAGGTTAATATAATTGGGTTACTGTGTGTGAGCAATGATCCATAGCATGTTATGGCACTGAAACAAATGACATTTAACCAAGAGATTTGTAAGGCACCTTGTTATCTGCATGGTGAGCAATTGCAACAGAGAGTCAGATTGCTAGACGAGCGACTGACAAATTAGTTGTTGGGTTTACTGGACAGCTTGGATTTATAACCACACAATTCCAACATAATTTATTAGATCCATAAACAGACAGATCCAGTGTTTTTACTTAGATTACACTCTTATTGCAGTCTCTGATCCTGTCCCATTTGCGGTGCTATATTATTCATGTGGCACTCAGTCCTTGGTTGGGGGCAAGGTGAGCTGAGATCAATAAGAAGCTGCAGGTTTCTAGCAAAAAAAAAATATTTACAGCCCAGGTTATAAAATAATAATTTGCAGATGGTGGTCCCATACTCCAGCTTTAGTGTCTCCAAGGAGGAGAGGATGCAAATAGAAGGGATTGGTAAAAGATGCAAATTCAGCTCAGTAAAATAACTTCTCTTTTTGTTTTTTGATAGAACAGAGGCCAAAGCTCTTACCTGCATATTAAAAAATAAAAAGAAACAAGCTTTGAGATGAATGAGATGTAGAGGGGAAAGGATTCTGTCCCACCTGGATAGTCATGATGCTCTGTTTCCACCTTGACCTCTGGGAGAAAGAAATATCCCCATTTCTTTCTGTCTTTTCTGGGCTGGGCTGGAGAGCAGAAAGCTCAGCATTGCCCTGACTTCAGGACAAAGTTGTGTCCTTTCTGGAAGGGCTTTCTTTAAAAACTCATTGAAAAAGAACAGAGAATCAGAGAGCTTCCACAGACAGATCTTCCAAATCTTTAGCTGGTGTCACTTCCCCAATACCTATATGCTATGACTTCTCTTTCTTTCCCTTGGGACATAGAAAAAAAAAACTATCTCCCTCTTTATGGCCCTTTCTAACCAGTTAGAGGGCAGTTCTCAGGGATGTCACTGCCCTGTGCCCCTCACTGTCCCTTGCACTTCACCTTTCCTCTCCTACCTTGCCCAAATCCAAACCTTTTCCCTTTCTTTGGCAGCAGTTTTACAGCCTTGCAGCCATTCCCCTTTGCAGTCACCACTGTGTCCCATGTCACTGGTGCCACATGGTCCCCAGAGCCGGATCCAGGCTCCCCTGGCCCTCAGGAGGTCAGCGCAGGGGAACAACTGTGTCCCTCCCTCTAGCTTTTTCCATTTGAGGAAATGATGAAATATCGCCTCTGTTCAGAGCCTTGGCTCACACCAAAATTTTTATGAGGTGATAAAATGATCACCTTTGGGCTCGTGGCTGCTGACTTAGGCCAAAACTACACCACCCAAGAGAGTATTATTGCTCCTAATCCAGCTGGCATTTGGGATCACTTGCTTGCCTTCCAGGTTAGAAGACAGTTTGTTTGGGTTAGAAAAATTCTGAAGAGATTTCCAAGTTTTTTGGATGTTCCCACACAGCAAATCTGACCTCCATTTCTTTTGGAAGTTCTCCCCCCTCCGAGTAAAATTTTAAAACTTCTCTCATAGGTTGAGTTGATCAAAAATAACCTGGGGTGTCTTGTGAGGCTGGCTCTGAGATTTGGCTGTAAGCTGGAAAATGCTCTGGGTTAAGTAATGAGAATAAGAGAGGAGCCCAAACTCAATCAAAGTGCTGAAAGCCACGGGCTGTGGGTGAGTTTGAAACCCCAAGCTGAGATGTGGAGCTGCACGGGCACCTCTCTGCACACTTGGGCTGAGCCACACTGACGGCACTGAACAACCCAGAGCCAAGTTTGTCATTTGTAAGCCGAACAAAAGAGTGGGAAACACCAGCAGCAAGTGCCACTGGCACTGACAAGGTGCTGGAGAGGACATGGCTGGGATCAGAGAGCAGGACATGGTCTTGCTGGTACTCACTAGGCAGTGCCAATCCCTTCCCCATGAGCGTAGCGAAGCCTGGGCTGTGCTGTGAGCCCGGGATCAGCCCTGCTCTTCCCTCGCTCCACAGCTACAGCCAACAGCCCTGCTGAACGAGTCCTTCAGGGGTTCCCCTCATGTAAAGCTGTTATTGTTAAAATAAACACACATTTAGCTTCACCGTATAATATTTCACAAGCCTGAGGCACAGCAGTTGGAACGCATCTCCCCCGGCCTGGAAGCAGGAGGCACCACGAATGGAGGCGCTGGAGCCTTTTCAAGGCAAACAGGGGAGGGTTTTACGGATGCAGGCTCTGGCGTGGCTGTCACCGCGCGGGGCTGTGACACCGCCGTGCCCGCCACAGCGCAGTGCAAGCTGATCCCAACTACCCCTCCTCTAAACACATCCAACAGCCAGCTGCTGGGGGAGCTCGGGCTGGTTTGGTCAGATGTGCTGCATGCTTCAATCCGTGCCTGAGCCAGTGTTAAACCCTAACTGGACTGAGGTAATAGAAAAACAAACCCTGCCTATCCCTGCCTGGTGTCTTCCCAAGCAGATTGTGATGAGTTGCTTTCTTGAGAATTATTTCATTCGTTTTTAATATTTAGAAATATTATAGGCCAAGTTCATGCCTGGTTTAGCATCGCTTCAATTAATCCACCAACAGGTAAAGCCAGTGAAAAACTTAGAACTGAAACAGAGCAAACCAACATTCTTTCTTGTTTGCTTTGAAGCAGGTTCTACACAAAGATGCAATAGCAGATTTTATGTAAAGGTACCTAATTAAAGCAACCCCCAAACCATGCATTTTCATTATGTGGTGTTCAAGAAGGAAAAAAGACCAGCCCTACTAATAATTACTAAAAACGAAACTCAGCAGGGTAAGCAAGAGGAAACATGGATGGCAGTGGAGGAGGAGAAATGCTCGGCATATGGAGGGGTTAACTAAATCCGAGCCTGTGATAATGCTCTCGTGTTTGCCAGGGAGACTGGGGAGAAAATCCTAATGGACCTACTGGAAACTGTTAATGCATTTTGGTTATGTGTACAAAAAGGACACGAAGCCAACAGAAGTGGCTAATGAAAAATGATGTGAGCATTCAGCACTGAACATTATTCAGAGCCCTGATGGCAGTTGGAGGGATGTGAATGATGCTGCTCAGGTGAAGAACTGGAAAACCTGGTACAGTATCACCTTTCAGACTGAGCGCTGCCAGCACACTCAGGGAAATGTTGAATCATGGCTGGAAGATGAGATATCGCTTTAGGGAGATAAAGAGAGGCCTGTTCCTGGCATATACTTCAACCCAGAGAAAACACTCACTTGTTTCACAGGTGAATAAATAAGCATTTCCTTGAGCAAACCCAGCTGTGCAGCAGCGTGCAATGCCATCACTGAGGGTTTCATCACCAGCAAAACACGGTGCCTGTGACCACTAATGGGAAAATCTCATGGCTGGACATAAGACAACTCCATGTTGCTCCCAAACACTTGGACTGTCTCAGCTTTGGGCAGGGTTTCTCTTTATGCAGCACCTATTCCATTGGGAGCTTGCTTTGGGATGGAAACCTCCCTGTGTTGGTACAGGAAACTACACATGTGGTCTTGAATACCCCAGCTATATCTTCCTTGTGGACCAAGGGAGATGGGCACATGACATGTATTTCTAGGACACTTGGATTGTAGGAGAAATGGCTTTAAAAGGTTTTTATTTCTACTGATTTTCCCTCTGTATTTTCACTGGAATTTGAGAAAAGTGCAGCTCCTTTTCCTCATCAGTTCATAGGAATATTGCAAATCTCAAAAAATTCAGTTTAGGGATGGGGTCTCTTGCCCTACTGTTAGTTGTCAGCAAGAGCAAGGGTATTAAAAGACCAATTTGTGTTCAAGACAAGACAGAAAATTCTCATTTCTGTTGCTGCCATGAGGCTGAGATGGAGAAAAAGAGGAGACAGAGGTATCCAGCTGTGACTTTTCTGCTGAGGTGGCCTTCTAAACTCATTTGTCTCATGGCCAGGATCCTTCCTCGTGTCACCATGAGGAAAGGAAAGAGGGAGCCAGAAAGGGTCCTGCTGTCCTCTTGCTGTGCTGGTGATGCTTTGGGCTATAGAGTGCTACTTTAGGTCTTTGCTGGTTTAGGTCTCATTTGAGGAAATCATGAACTCTCTTTCTTGAGAAGGGATGATATTTCCCTTAATTTAAATAGCTTTGAGCAAACAAGTACCAATTTGGATGTACTTTCCCATTTAATATTTACGTGATTTATGCTTCCAAGCAACCCTTCTGCTCTCCTGTTTATATGCCCTCCAAGCTCATTTTTTAACTACAGTTAATCACACTGAAGCAAAACATAACTCACAGAGAGAGGATGATGGCCAACTTTATAACCTGGGCTACCGTATTGGATGTCAGCTCTGCTGCTAAAAATAACCACCCTGGGACAGGTGCCTTCCCTGGACAGCAAAATTTAATGCCACTTTTTAAAATCCTGGCTAGCAGAAGCCTTGGAAGGGAAGAAACCCTTCAGCATTTGGGGAGGGAAGGATTGGTATTCCCAGTCCAGGAATTGAAAGCTGCTTGTTTGAAGTATTGATGGACAAACTGGCTGGACCTGAAGCCAACAGCAGAGGCTCAGAGCACTTTGCCTTCCTACACTGCTCATAGTTTAGGCTGGGAAATGACAGGCTGAGTAATTTCTAATCTGTAAATGCTGTTGTTTTCTGTACAGCAAAAGGAAGTCCATCTATAGCTCCTTTCTCTGCACAAAAAATAATTTTACCTCCTCCGGATGGAAAACCTCAACCCCTACTCCAGCTGTGCTCCTTGATGTTCCCTTAACCAGGTACCAGCTCATCAGCATCCAAATGCACCAGGCAAACCCACAGACCAGCAGTCCTGGGGCCAGGGTGAGACCTGCATCTTCAGGAGGCAAAGAAGAAATGAATAGAGAAATGTGAGAGAAGGAGTTTGTGAGCAATTGAGAAAATACCTGCATTTTCTCCGCGAGCTTGGCAGACGGACGCGGCACTGCCTGTGCAATCCATCTGCAGCAGGGATTCACTCCGTTAAATGCACTCAATGTCTTTGCAATAGAGTTGGCAATACATAAAAAATGGTTTTTAACTGCGTTGGCTGGTCCCAGTGAGCCAGGGAAGAGGGGAACTGAGGGCTGGCCATGGCTAGCCAAGGGTTTCTCTTTCCTGGGAGGTTTGCGCTCAACAGCTCAGCTGCAGCAGGCAGCAGCATCCTGGTGGAGCAGAGCTGTGGATAACCCTGCTGGGGTTACAGGATTGCTCTCAGGGTGCAAGTGAGCCTGGAAAACCAACAGCTGCTCCAGACGTGTCAGGGAATTACAGACGTGATTTCCCTCCATCCTCTCTAAACACCAAGTTCTGCTTAACATCACGTTGATTTTCTGCATTTTTTTTTCCCAGTGGGATGAGAAGCCTTCCCGGGTGCTAGGATGTAAGTATCCCTGGAAACTTGTCAAGCCCATGAGGGAGTGAACAAGTAGCTCCAGCAAACAGAAGCGATCGGGTTTCTCACACCTCCCAGAGACATCCCAGCTATGCCAGGCAGCGCTTCCCTCCACCTGCGGCTCCCAGGAGCCTGCACTGCCAGGCTGGGGGAGAAAGCGAGGGAACAACTCAGCTCCAGGACAGCAGCCTCGTCTCCAATGACCCATTTCCTCCTCGTTCTTGGCAGAAGTGTCCTTTGCTCCTTTCGGGTGCTAAACCAAATCCAACTGGATTTTCAGGCTTCAGCTGTTCCCAAGCCCTTCACCCACTGTTGGTAATGCAGGGAATGCTGGTTCGTGGGTCTGGGAGAGCAAGCAGGAATTATAACATCTTGCATGACTTCCATATGCTTTGTGCCAAATTATTCACACCTTGCTCTTCATTTTTACAACACCAGGAAAAAAAAAAATCCAATCAGTTAGCTCTAAATCCTCCTTTTCTTCCAGGGCAGGGAAGAGGAGAGGATACCTCTGCATAACACCCTAGAGTATACAGGGAAGTTTCTCCTGTGGTTGAGTCCTAGGGCCAAACACATCATCTGGAAGGATACAAAAGCTTTTACAGACTGTCATTTTCTAGCAATTATAATTTCACACACTTTTACCTAAGGACAATTCTGAAAAACAAGAAAAGTGACAAGTAAATAAAAGATATTTCTGCCTTCCCTTGAAAAGCATTGTAGATGCTTTTCAGATAGCAAATACATTAAAAAGCAGGAAATTAATTTTAAATAAAAATGTATCTCTTCAAAAGGAGGCACCATTTCAGATACTGATGTAAGAGGTAAATGAAAGATTGCCAAGTGCAGGAAAGGCCCCAGTTTCTTTGTAGGATGTAATTAATGGAAAAGGCTTACTCAGATTGCCACAAACCAATGGAGAGGGTTCAATATATAGTTGAAAATGCCAATATTTCTGTTCAGCATAGCTATTCTATAATTTTTATTTGATGTTGAAACTTCTAAATATGAATTCACTTCCACATGTGACTACAAAGCCATCTGGTTTTCCAGTGCCAGCTCTGCACAAAGGACAAGGTTTCAGTTTGAAGCCATTTCCCCTTGCCCTGTCTGTCACTACATGTCCTTGCAAATCCTCTCTCTCCAACAGGACACAAAGATCTTTTGAACTAAAAGAGAGTAGGTTTAGATTATATATTAGGAAGGAATTCTTCCCTGTGAGGGTGGGGAGGCCCTGGCACAGGTTTCCCAGAGGAGCTGTGGCTGCCCCATCCCTGGAAGTGTCCAAGGACAGGTTGCACAGGGCTTGGAGCATCCTGGGACAGTGGAAGGTGTCCCTGCCCACGTCAGGGAATTGGAACAAGATGATTTTTAAAGTCCCTTTCAACCCAAACCATCCTGTGATTCTATGATTTTTGTTATACTTGTGACCGCTTTGAAACTCAACTCCTTAAATAGCAGAGATAATGTTTTATTCTTTCTGAACAGCCTGCCTGGGTTTATGGGTGGTGACAACAATTTCAGTGGAAGGCAGATAATAAAGCCAGAATCATTGACAGCTGTATTTTCATTTATTTTGGGTCATCCAATCAGCACTAATTGTTACCTGTTTTAATAGGATATGCTTTTATTGGTACTTTGACCCAGGATCTTCCTTTGGTACAAAGTCAAAGTCTTGTGCTGCTCCAAATTAGGTCACCCAAAGGAATCCAGCATCTGTGCAACAGCCTGGGTCACACAGCTATTTGTGGAATGGATACTCTACAGTCTTTGTGAGTGCATGATATATGAACTGTATGTGTTACCTTGATAAATTGTTTTTAAATATTTCCTCCTTTTTATTAATTGAAGAGGAAACTCATGCATCAATGACATTTTTATGCTGGTTTACACATAAATTATTTCCCCGTGATGTTCATTTTTATTATTATTGCCGATATTATAGCAAATGCATTTTTTTTGCCTTGTAAACAAGATTTTGCTTACAGCTAAATGAAAAGAAGAGAAGTTAATCACGTTGAAATAATAGGTTTAAAAAGGTAATTCAGTAATGTTTGGCTGATGTTTAATCTTCCCCAATAGAAGCCATGCTGAGAGGAATGACAGAAATTCTGCTTTTGTAATTAAACTGTATTCATCACTGGCAGGGCAGCTGAAGGAGAGCTGAAATAGTGCAGTGCCTGCCAACTCCTGGCAAAGCCTTCCAAGCAGGGACTTCAAGGTTTGTTAAGTGACAGTGGTGGCTGCAAACCTTGGAATGAAGATCATCACAGCTTCCAGTGTAAGACCTTGACATTGTGGGTCTTGTTTCCAGGAGGGAGTTAA
Organism: Ptilonorhynchus violaceus; assembly: GCA_013397565.1. NCBI lineage: Eukaryota > Metazoa > Chordata > Aves > Passeriformes > Ptilonorhynchidae > Ptilonorhynchus > Ptilonorhynchus violaceus. Next base: position 2,100,232 of record VZRJ01013171.1, read on the forward strand.
GTCTTTCCTGAGCCCATTAGAAAAGGTGTCCCTGAAAACAGCACCCATCTCTCTGCCGAAGAGTAGAAACAATCACCCAAGGTATGTCTAGGAACCTTTTTCCCACAAAAGCTCAATGTCTTACATGTTTTCCTGTATCTGATCCCTAGCCAACCACTCTGAACCCATCATCTCTAGTTCCAGATCTGACTGCTCCTTCTTAGCACTTTTGAAAGAAATCCAGCACGGGACAGGATCCAGAAGTCCAAATCCCACAGGGACCAGTGGAAAGATCAGAAGGCTTTGAAGCTGGCCCACCCTTGCCATCAGTCAGCTGCATACTGTCTTCCCGTGCTTGAGTAAGTAGGTAGTTCCCAGCAGCTCAGAAGCCCAGCAGATATTTTACATTTGTGCCTAGGTTTGCTTCTGCTCAGCAATTTGCAAGCCCAGTGGGCAAATGGCATTGAGTATGTGAGCTCCGAATGGAAGTTACATTTCCTTTGTTCCCCTCTGTAGTGTGAACCTCCAGCAAACTTCCCCCTGCAGCTCTGGAAAATATAAAGAATCCCTTTGCTGTTAGAAGGCATCATGACCAAGCTTTGATTTGTGATTTTCTAGGGAAGAACTGCATCATCCCTCAATGAGAAGATCTGTATATTGGAGTGGCAGAAGCAGGTCAGTCTCAAACAGCATCTAATTAGGCAGATTTCTGTTGTTTAGCCAAGCAGATGTATCCATCACTGAACATTAGATGCTGCATCATCCAGTTATAACAGCTTCCAGCTCCTTAAAAATGCAGAAATAGAGAATCTCCTTTGCTTCTTGGCTGGTGCTTTGACCCATGCAGTAGCAATCGCTTCCAAGGTATCACTAAGAAAATTAATCAAGTTGCTGAGAATGAGCTACTTCAGTGATTTCCCAGCTTTGGGATCTGTGTTTAAAGCATTTCCTAACAAAAGGAAAGCAATAAAAATGCTTGATTCCTTCCCCAGGCAGGTTTTCACTCTCTCCCACCCTCTTTAAGGTCAGATGAAATTTTTCTCAGGGAATTTAAAAGGTGATCAGGTACAAGCTGTATTTGACAGAATAAGGAGTCTCTTCAAACAACGCTGCTCTGGGGCCCAGCTGTGTCCCCTGCACTCACCTCCCTGCTTGGAGGTGCCAACAGGAGTAACTTCAGCAGCATAAGGAGACAATTTTCTGCCTACAGACACCAAGCCCAGGCTTTTCCTCAAGCCACGCTGCAGTCAAACCTCACTGGTGCCTGCCTTTCACGGGGGAATGACTAGAAGTGCAGCAAACCCTGTGCTGCACCATTCACGTGTGTCAGGATCCCACATCCCACTGTTTGTATCATGTCCCAGTGTCAAGAACAACACTTAGAGATTCCTAGAGGTGACCTATGTTTTTATCCAGCAGGACTGGTCATTTTCCAGTAAGTTGATTCTGAGATTGTGGGGTGCCTAAACCCCAGGATCTGGTACCATGGTCACCTGTGCTCACAGGTAACTGAGTCATCTCCACAGTCCTGCTGGGAAAACAGAATTTTCTGTCTCAGTGTATTAATACTGTCAAACATTTTTACCAAGTGGCTTCAGCTTTCAAGTCTGATGCAGCTTTCTGGAGCTTGAGATAGTTTACACTTAGAAATCACAGCAGTTTGAGTAAGGATGATCCCTTGTGACCTAGATATTCATTATGCATCTGACCAAGGTCTCACACGATGCAACAACTTTGTTAAACAACCAGAGCCCACAGTGTGTCGTGGGAAATGTATTCTGATCAGAGCAGGGGAGTTTCATGCACAGAAATTACTGTTTGCCTAATACACAACAACTTCTTTCCAAATCAAATACTTTTCCAACCCAATTTTTTTTTTTTTTTGTGAAAAGTCTGATTTTTCTATGGAAGAATTTTCTGCTTTTCCATTTTTATAAAAATGAAAAAATGAAAGTTTATTTTTCCCATTGATTCAAAGGAACTGTCTGGATTGAGCACCTGCAGTGACTGTCCTTACCTAAAACTATCAGCATCAGCCCAATAACCTGATTTGAGAATCACCTGAACTCAGTGCCTAAAGGGATTTTTTTTGAGATAGTACTATGTTTTACTAAGTTTTTAGAAAGTTATGAAGATGTTTTTACTGAGGAATACTTGCAAGTTTCAGATGGCTGGCAGATGTGTTAAAGAACATATGATTCAAATAGAAAACCTTTCTTTTTATTGCTGAAACACTAATAAGAGTGCACTTTAATATGCCTTAATGTGTTACTCCTTAATTGACAGCAGATGTTTCCTGAACAGCATTTTTTAAAAGACGTGCCGCACTTCAAAACAAGCAGAAATAAAGCCTTACTGTACATACAAGAGCTTCCAAAAACAACGCCTCCCCTTGCCAATAATTGTTTTTAAAAACAGCATTCTGGATTATTTGAAAATCAATATTAAGTCCCACAGAATATGTCAGAGTAAATCTGATGTTGTTTCAACAGAACCTTTACACAGCCTGTGTTCAAGGTCTCATTTTGCTTTCCCTCAGTCTCCAGAAAGGGAACCGTCATCCAGCCCTTGATGCTGGATCAGAAGGAAATGGGAAAAAGCCATCCTCTCAAAGGGAAGCCAAGTATCCACCTACCTGGTCAGACAGAGAGAACTTCCAGCAGAACCTGTACACCTCACCTGAGGAGCATGACAATTATTTTTATGCTTAAATGTAAAATACTCCAAGATTTGGAACCTCCTCATACCCCGTCTGCTGGCGTGGCACCAAGGAGACAGGAGAGGCTGCTCCTCTGGCGTGGGGATTCCACAAAGCCAGGCTACAAATGGCAAGGGATTGTCATCGATGTGAGCAGGATTGCAAGTACTTCTGTCAGCACAGGCCAGAAAAAGAGGATGTTTTCCCTCATTATCTTGCCAAAGTCTTGCTCTGACTCTGAATCAAAGCAGCTCTCTCAAGGTATCCTAAAGCACACAGAGACCTTCACAGGGATGGAGTTTTCACCCTTCTCAGTACCATCCTAAGTACTGAAAATTTGTAAATCTGGTTATTACTGGAAATGGGTGTGATTACAAAGGGCTAGAGGGGGCTCAAGTTATGTGAGAAAAAAAGAGAAAGAGTAATAATGCAGCCCTTTCTCCTTCCAAAGTCTCTTGGCAGACTAGACCATGCTTTGCAGTGCAGAACTGGTCTCAGAAATGAAGTCCTGCCCAGTGCTGCTGTCACTGGTGTCACTTTAGACCCTCCAGCAGGTCCTGTGTGACCCAGGACAGGCCACAGCCAACCTGGGCATTGGCTCTGAAGGGCTTAACTTCAAATCTTCTCATGCTAAAGGAGGAGTAAATCAGAAATCAACTTAATTTATTTCTTCTTCCCCTTCCTTTGAAAGGTTGATAACATTTTTATTTCCTCAGCCTTAATTTTTAGAATATTTCCACTGTGTGTTGTTGCAGGACAAGTCTAATGTTGCAAAGCAAACACCACGGTGCCAAATCCAAGTGAGATGGGCCCGGTGCTGGGCAGGGGACGTGGTGCCTCAGGAAACCCCAAGCTCCAGGCAGGTCCTGGTGTTGGAGCAGAGGAGAGAGGCCACACATTTGGATGCACTGAACACTTTCTGCAGACCTAATGGCTGCAAAGGCAATAAACAGAAAAATAATCAGCGGCACAAGGCAATGAAGAAAAATAAGAAAAAACCACAGAATTTTATTATCTTCACGAAAGGAGACAGATGAACATAATCGAATTATTGATGGGTAGAGATCAGAGGGCGACCATCCTTTGTAAGCACAGGATCAGCCTTGCCAACCTCAGGAGGCCTGCTGATGTCCTGGGAAAATAAGACTCGCAGGATTTACTGCGTTTTCCCCCCGAACCCACCCAGAAGCAGCCCCCAAAGTCCCCATCCCTCCTCCCCGGCGCGCGCCGGGCCCCGAGCGGGGCTGTTTGATGTGCGTGCGATGGTCCCACGCTGGGCTCCCCCGCCCTGCTGTGAGCTGCGCTCTGTGGCAACAAATGACAGAATCTTTAAATACAGCCAAGCTGTGGTCAGTGTTTATTTATTTTTATTATGTAAACAACCCATCACTTTGGGTTATTACAGTTTAGCTTTAAAGGCATTTGATCATTTGAAATGACTTGCTGTTATCAGACCTTCTTTTTTTTTTTTAAAAAAAAACCTTGTTAAAATACTAAGTAATTGACAGTGCTTTTTGTTATCCTGCTTATAAAATACAAATCGTAGGGCAATAAATATTATTCATTTAGAGCTGATGCAAACCAAATGTTTTCTTCCTTAAAATACCCATAAAAGTGAAGTTTTATCTTCCATCTGGCAATGCCTCTTATGCCAAAATGTTCTGAGTGGAATTGCATTAATAAGAAGACATCAAGAGAAATATGTTACTTGTATCCTTTAATATGCCTTTGTAAACTGAGATACACGTTGGCCTTCTATCAATAAGCATCTCTACCTGTGGGGTTTGAGAAGGATTAATAGAGAAGAACCATTATAGGATGAAAGGACAGGGCATGCTGGGAGAAAAATGAAAATCAAACATCCACCAGTGCATACACTTCCTTCCAGGATAATATTTAGATTTTATTTTATTTTCTTAATTTAAATATATATATAAAAAAAAATAAAACGTTTAAGCTGGTTTTAGATAGCACACATCTGTACTGCAATAAGGCCATTTTCAAAAGTACAGCTCTCAGTGGGATATTTATTTAATTCGTATTGGTTTTGGACCTCAGCCTATAATGAGAAAAGATATGGGCACATGCTAGAGACGGTGGCTGCAACTGGGACTTTTTTGAACATTAAAGTAGAAAAAGCCTTTGCATGTAGGAAGGGTTTAGTGAAAATTCAATAACTTTTGCTTCAGACACTGTGCTTCAGAGCACTGACAAAGACAAGAGAGAACTGGTGCAGGCACTGAATTCACGACCGAGCTGCCTGGAAAATGCCAGGCAGGTCTGGCAGGCATTCCCCAGCCTTCCTCTCTTTGGACACTTTTCACTTTTCTGTTCAAATTTCATTTTGAAACCAGTTTCCGATGCCCCTGCATTAGTCACACCCAAGGTGTGCAGGGTTGGTCTCTCTGTGGATGCATCTAACTCCACACATCCCTTTCTAGGCTGGTCAAAGACATATTTCAGGTGTTACCTTCCCAAACTACTGGTGGAACCACTGGTGCTTGTGCCAGGCTGCCTTTGCAGCCCCCCAAAGTGCAGCCACAGCACCACAACTTGCCCACTGCACAAACACTGGTGGTTTTGCATCAGATTCAGCAGTTCTGAGGGGGTTTTAGCACAGGGGAGAGGGCAGAAGGCTTTCCCCAGGAGGCTGGGGGCCAGCAGGGTCTGTGGGCAATCCGTGGGGCAGCTGAGGGTTGCTCTGTCAGTCCCGCTGCTGCACAAACGAAAACTAGAAGTGAAGCAGGGAAATGTTCCTCATCCAGAGACTGTACATAATTTCCTTACTGCTCTATTGTGAATCTTACCCATTTTGCTGCACCTTAGGGCCCAATTCAATGACTGAAATTGATTTTTGGTACTTCAGCGGCCATGTGTGGGAACCAGACGTATTATTTTTTTATTGAATACAATCCTTAGAGCACTCGCTCACAAGCTCTCTTCAGTACACTATAATAAAGTAATACCAACATTTCCCAGCTCTCCATAACTTCATTACTCTGTGTCTCCTTGGGACACTTTCGTCTCTTACCCAGACTCTTTCATGGATGGTGGGATTCTCCTCTGATGCTGGGTCTGAGAGCCTCTCCCTTCTCTCCATGTGTGTGCAAATGTGTGCTCGTGTGCACACTCCCTTACATATGCTCAGCATTATCTGCCAGATTCTGCCAAGAAAACAACACACCCATGTGCCAGTCAGGAAAATGCACTTGACTTTCGAGGAATTGTTTTCATTAAAGCAGGACCAGGACCTGCCTGCAGACCCAGAAGCGCGAATGGAAACAATTTCCCCGCGCAGGAGTCTCAGCTGAGGTGCAGCTGCCCAGCTCTGCACTCCTTTCAGTTGTGTTTTCCCTGAAACCATAAATAGTCCCTAAAATCAACATAAAGCTTCCAAGGAGGTGTTGCACAGAGGTAACATCCCATTTGGAGCACTGGCTGAGGTGGCCACCAGCAGCTCCTGTGCTCTACCTGCGAGGTGTCTTCTGCATCCCTGGCTGAATTTGCACACCTCCCTCACGTGGGGCAGAGGGTTTCCCTGCTCTGTTTGTGCAGTCCCAGGCATGGCTGTGCTCTGAGCTGTAGCAGCCCTCCTGCACTCCAGGCATGCAGTCACAACCAACAGCAATTGTGGGGGCACACGAGACCTGCCACTCTTACAATATCTTCTCTGTTTCCTGCTACATCTTCAAGGACAACTGGGACTGACATCCAGATAAGTTGCTGTAAATTCCTGCCTAAAATGAAAGTGCTGGGGAAGCTGTAGAAAATTACAGCCGGAAATACACTACAATTATTTAGGGCTCGATTTTCCAGCACATTCAGCCCTTTTCCTCCCTTCCCGGCGCTGTCGAAATCAACGGGCATTTTTTGAAAATCAAATCCGGGTTAATGACGAGGGGTTTTTAAAGATGGAGCAGTGGAAGCAGTGATTACTGGGGCAAGAGGAAATCTCCTGCAGGTATTAGTCTTACAGGACGGCGTGCCAAAGGTTACTATGGCGCTCGTGATGTGGAACGATGATGAAATACTATGGGAAAAGCAAGTCCCCCAGCTACAATGTGTGCGTTTGGTGGTCATGGCTATGCACCACTTGTGATCAATGGGTGTAAAGTCAGGGTCAGGGCTGCAGCAGCCGGAGATGCTGGTGCTTTGCAATCTAGCCAGGCCCCAACCAAGGGGCTGAGTTTCCACAATTCATTTATCATAAACCAGCAATTTGCAAATGTTAGCACTTTTCCCACACATCATGAGCCCTGATGGACTTTAATAAAGTGGAGAGAGAGAGAGAGAGAGAGAGGAAAGAAGGAGGGGGAAGAGAGAGAGAGAGAAGAAAACCTACATAATTAACTAAAGTTCTGAGAATGGCTTTAATTGTGAAAATGTTACCTTTTTGGAAGTAATTGCTGTACAGGTTTTGATTTGTTTTCTAGTTTCTGCTTTTTTACATCGGTTTCACGTCAGTTAATTAGCCAGTTGACTCTGTTGGGGGGGTTTTGCACCTCTCTCTTTCACCCTTATGGCTGTACAGGAACAATTTTCCAGTGTGTTTGACTCAGACAATCATTAAAATTTGACTACCTGCATTCATTTGGTGACTGCACCGCTTTTGAGTGAAAGGCCTCTAAAGGGAAGGGATAACAAAGAAGAATAAATTGTAAACAAAGCTTGAAAACCTATGAGAGTGAGAATGTGCAAAGACCCAGTAGTGCAGATTCTGAGATGCTCATCAGAGTCACTGGCAGGTATCACCAGCTGGGTTCAACACCTCTGAGCTCTGAAAGTCCTGCTCTGGGTCTGGCCTGTCTCCAGTTCATGAATGAGAAGATGTGCTTGAAAGAATGAAATCCATAGATGGGAGAAGGAACAAGAGTTGACACTTTTCACTAATATCAATGATAGCATCACTTTAACATGATTTTCCAGGCATCTTTTTTCCCCAGGCTCATATTCTTCTTCCCAGAGTGAACAATAACAGAGATTTCAGTGACAGGGATAAGATGCTCAGAGCTGTGATTATCAGTTTTACTCGTAGTGTTTTAGGAAAAAGTTGTCCCTCTCATTGAGGGAAAATATCAGAGGGTTTAGATTGGTTTGAATGGTTTACCCTGTCTCACACAGCTTTAACAGCTCATCTCCCTGCCTGCAGCCCTGGCCCACTGTCTAATGCTAATTGCCTGATCAGCATGACCCTGTTGTGTGGCACTCAGAGATTTCTCCTCTGGTGCTTTTCCCTCTTGACAAACCTTACAATGCTTCAGTAGCTTTCTCTTCTCACCTACCACGTGCCCCAAAGAGCACATCTGTGGCTGATAGGAGCAGCTGTCCTTTTCTAGCTCATAGACCCAATGCCAGCATCATCTATTAGAAACAGGGGGAGGGATCGGTGGGGGGAAAGCCCAAAAAATGTCAGATCCATCTATTCAGCTAGTAAGAAGTTTCTTCCAAAAACACTAAAGAGCCACCTGGGATTGGTGGTGACAACAAAACCAAGCCCTGTCTTTAGGGCTTGATGTTTTAAAGCCCTTGGTGGCGTTGTAAACTTGTATGTCAGTGTTGCCCATCACTCGCTGCTTGCAGTAGTCACCAAACCACTCAGAAGAGCCCAGATTTAACCCTCTCACTCTTTCAGATGTGCAGCTGTGGGGTTATTTCATTCCCTCATTTCCAATGCCATCCCAGCCAGCCTCTGCAGCACGGGGCGCTCAGAGCAAACCCATCTTGCAAAAACGCAGTCCCTGTGTTTTTACTCAATTCCAAGATTCATCACCAGAAAACACCCCAAACCATGGGGGCAGCAGATGAAACCTCAAAAACTGGTGAGTGGTGCTTCCTTGGGAATCCTTGAAGCTGCAAGTTTCTTATAACCAAATCCCTCTTCCCGGTTAGTGCCTGTGCTGGTCGCAGTGCTCCTCACGTGGTGCCATTAGCACCGGGCTCGAGCATCTTCCCCACCTCCTCTCCAGCTCAGGCAATGGCCCGAGGTGGTGCTGGATGTGAAATGAACCCTTCTCACAGAGTAGCTGAGCAGTGCATATCTCTCAGTGCGTCTTCCCTTTAACACATCTCTTTTTTTCTTCCTTTTCATGACCTGCTGCCAAAATCTCCCTGCTAATGTTTCCGCCACCATCGATGCCATGCAAGAAAAGTGTCTTTGTTAACACATTTAGGGCCTGCTTTTAATTTCTACAGTATTCCCTTTAATAACAATGTCTAATTAAAACATCTGTTAAAAAGTCTGTAACATTAACTTTACAGGGAGAATTTAATAGAATTATATTTGAATTGCAGCCATTTAACGGGTTTCCTAATTAGACTGTTGAGTTTTTATTTTTTTTAACAAAAACATTACACAAATTAAAATCAGGCCCAGTTTTTTATTATTATTATTACAACACAGAGTGTGGTCAAAGAAAGGCAGGCAGTATGTGATGGTGTGTGAAGGGTGAAAAAACTCAATGCAGCAGCCGGGGACTGAAACACTAAAATGCATAAAATGAAACAAATAAGAGACAATGTTTGAAAGGGGGAGGGGACCAAGAGACAAGCAGGAAGAAAATTCTCTGCTCTTTTATTTGCGCAGTTTATTTTCAAACAGATCCCTGTGAGTATCTCCACATTTATCTGCCCCCATTCCCCACCACCTTTCTATTCTCCCAGGTTTCACTTGTTAGGATCTTGTCTCCATCTTGGAGAAAAGAAGGGAAGAAGCCTTGGAAAAATTTGATTTATGCCAGGTTTGTGTTTGCCTGCATTTCAGCAGCTTGGATAGGTTTGTTACTAGACAGAGGTACTCTGCACATCGTTTAGTAAAGCTGAGCTTTTTCTGTAGAACTTTGCACCCACTGACTGATTGACTTGCACAAAGTACAGAAATATGGAACTTTCAGTACTTTCAGGACTGGGCTTTCAAAGGCAGGATTTTACAAATATTTTTCAAATACGAGGAACCACGGATTGAAATTTTAGTTGGGGACGCAATAGATCTTCTTTACATGAAAACCTCCACTGGTCATTTTTAACCTTTTCTAAACCAAAATGAAAACTAACAGCTAAAACTCAGATGTATTGCATGGAGATGTATAGTAATTGCTTTTAAATCCCACATTGCAACCCTCAATTTGACCACACCAGGATAAGGTACCTCTCAACTGAAACTGTATGATTTTCATAGGAGGGTGGTGATTTTCCAGGGAGACAGGGTCATTTTTGTGTTCAGAATGAGATGCAAGAAAACAATACAGTTTCATTCTTCAACATAAATATTTCATGTGGCTCTCAACAAGATGCTAAAGTTAGTGCCTGTACAAACATCTTGGGCAAAATCCTGGCCTCTGAGTTGTCAGTGGTAGAACTCTTATTGACTTCAGAAAGGCCAAGACTTCATCTTTTGTCTTTAAATTGAACTTACAGTTGTAGCGAACACTGGCAAGGGAAAACCCACTTCAAAGGCAGCCTCTGACAGTTGGACACTTATCTCCCACTGATCTAAACTCTTGAAATCTCTTTTTGTTTCCCAAGCGAGCCTGGAAATCCCATTGAGAGCAAGTTCATCAAAATAGTTCTTTTGTTCTTCTAATTTACAGCAAATCCAACGAAGAACACAACTTCCCTCAAGGAATTTTCAGTACGGCACAGGCCAACCCCAGACAGCAAGGGCAGGTTTAGTAGGAAAAAAATAACAACAAAATGTTCACAACAAAGAATAAGAAATGCATTAGCATTCTTCTGAGACCCGGGACACTGGTGAGGCTTTGATCTCCTTTGCTCTGCCACACTGCATTGCTTTTGTGGCTTTTGGACTTGTAACATAAGTTAAAGTCAGTTTGAGTCTTGTGGAAACCATCTGAACTCTTCTATCCCAAATGTCTATACTTTAGTGGCTGTCAGGGCCTCATTTCTTAACCAAATTATCTGTTTCAGGCCTATATTTCTTCAGCCCACCGTTCTGCACATTCTTTCTTCTCAAGGGAAGAAGCTGAACCCAACTCAAACGTAAATACCAGATCCAGAGTTCAGGGGGTGGATTCCATTCCTTACACTGACACAAAGCAACTACCCAGCTCTTGCAATGTCTTACATAGTTCCTCAGAGGGCATCCTCCAAAAAATGTCTTTCTTCACAAAGACAGGAATTTGTAGGGTGATTTGTAGGGTGCTTCCCACAAACATTTATGGTCACCAGCACTCTGCAAATGCTCATCCAAGAATGAGCTCCAGGGAGATTTGCAGAACAAAGTTGCACGCAGGAATTATCATAGGACTGTGGTCAATGTATTTTCTGTGTATCTCGAGCCTCAGGGAATAAAGTTGTTTTGGAACAAGTCCTCAAATCTGCTTGGGTGTTGGTGGGGAGAGGACATTTTGGTGGTTTCGAATGGCATTGCACATTTGTGGAGTGGAAATTACAGTTCAGTGTGTGGGCATACTTGATTGGACAATCTTTCAGTTGATGGGTTCTTCTGTTCAATTACTATTAAAATTCATCAAATGGAACAGAGTGGTTTTAATGCCCGTAATTGTTGTACAAAATGCTCTGTAATTGGTCTTACAAATGAAGCTGAAGAGCAAGATCAAACTCCATTGAAAATGAATCTGTCTTTCCACTGAAGAGTTCAAGAGTCACTTCGAAAATCCATTTCACGGGGAAGTGTTTAGCCAATTCCAATTCTGGTTCGTTTTGTGTGGCAGTTTTTATTTGCTTATTTTGGCCTCTCGTATGCAAATGAAACTGCCAACTCTTGAACTCGGTTCCCCGTGCTCCCCTCACTTGTAAATCCATTGCTGCAGTCAGGCAGCAGCAGGCAAACTTCAAAGCCCCTTCAGGTGCATTTTTGGGTGATATGGGAAGTCCGGCACTTGGGCACCGTGAGGTGAGGAGCCAGCAGGTCTGTGCTGTGCTGCCTCTGGTAGAGGAGCCAGTTTCAGCAAGTCTTGCCAACCTGTGCCTGGTGGCTTTTTGAGGGTAGGAGGGAGTCATTTTTGCCCCTGGCAGATGGAAGGAGAGGCAATCTCAGACATGGGAATGCACAGAAAGTCAGGATTTCTTACACCACTTTTGCCACCAAAAGCAGCATAAGCTGGAACTACACCACGGGAAAGCAAGCAGGACATTTGGGGCATTGGTCTTGGTGCTCCACAAAGAATTCATTTGCTCAGAGATGATGGTAAATTTACACCTGGAAGCTTCCCTGAACATCAAGTGCTTTTCCCAAAGCTGGGAAACATAGTACTGGTGTGACAAGGGGATGAGCAACCAAAGCACCTGGGCACTCACCGGGGCTCTTCCTGACCAGCCTGTCCTTGTGTCCAGCACCCCGTGCATGTTTGTGCCTCCTGCTCTCAGGGTGGGGAGGCCCTGGTACAGGTTGTCCAGAGAAGCTGTGGCTGTCCCATCCCTGCAAGCGTCCAAGGCCAGGTTGGACAGGGCTTGGAACAGCCTGGTCTAGTGGAAGGTGTCCCTGCCCATGGCAGGGGGTTGGAACAAGACGATCTATAAGGTCCCTCTCAACCCAAACCATTCTGTGATCTATGATTCCATAATGGATTTAACCACTGGACCCAGCATGTCACAAGCTGATATTTAATTCTGTCTTCCAACTCTTAAAGACTCCAGGCAAAATCCTCTCTCTGGCCCCTCTCCAAAGCCACCTTCTTCTTCTTCTTCTACCCCTTGCCCCAGCCAAAAATTTCCTGGTTTTCACTATCGATTCTGGAAAACACAGCTTATTGTTCATGCTGCTTCTGTCAGTTCTTTTCTGCTTTGTCTACTCTCAAAGAATTAAAAAGAGGGCTCAGAGGGGATCACTCCTTTTTGTATAGCGAGTGGAGAGCTTTCTGTGGCACCTCTCCATGGAATGAAGTGATGGCTGTGGAAGAAGAGCAAATCAGAACTGAAACTGGAGGGGGGAAGGGGAAGAGAAAACTACATGTCGCTGTCCCAAATCCATTTAAACGACACAAATCCCTCTCTGTGCTCCTGACTTGTTACCAGGGCATGTTATTCACACTCACTCACACTGGCTCTGTCATTATGAATCTGCTGAGGGCATGTGTGACGGGAGTTCAGCCCGGCAGCTCCTGGGGATCGCAGAGGAGCTGTGCAGGAGCACCGGGAGTGTGTGAGCTCCCCTATGTGCCTGCGAGCAGGTAGCTGGGGCAAAGCCACCCGTCCTAATTAAACTGCAAGTGTAAATAAATAGAGCAGAATTTCAGATTACATCCAACAAAATTAAGAAAAGGTCATGGACAAGGCTTTATTTTTTAAAACCCACCAGCTCTGTTTATTAGATGTGATTGCTTCGTACACGCTCGGCACTAATTGGATTGCAGGTTATTTTGTATTTAGGTGGGGGTGGGTGAGAGAATAGAATAGAGGAGGGTGAAACACACTTCTAATGCATCAATTATGTCCTAAAATAGTCTGTTAGTCAGCATCCTGACCTTTTCTTTCCCCACACAAACCCTGAACAAAACACCTTGATTTTTTTTGCTCTGGATTTTTGTTGCCGAAAAGCAACTCCATTGTGGTCTCAAACCCTGGAGCCATTTCTGGGATGTGTTTTGTGTGTGTGTATGTGCATGTACAGCCAGGAAATGTCTGTGAAGCTGCAGGAAAGGCCCTGATTGCAATTAAATCTGGGTGCCTCACCTTCCTCCATGCGTATTCTTGCCTCTGTAGGCTGAGGTGTTCAGGGGTGTGTTTTAAGCCATCCAGTGAAACCGTAGTGAAACGAAGGAGTTGCACTGTCAAGAAGGAACAATTTAAAATTTCTCTATTTCAGAAAAGGCACAGCAGAGATTTCTCTTTGAAGGGCACCCCGGGGAGGCTGGAAAGGTTTGGGTGGAGCAGCCAGAGCTGATGCGAAGCGGTTCCAGGGACCCTTCCTCACCTGGTGACTGGAGTGAAGCAGAAAAGAGGAGCAGAACTCAGTGAAGCCATGCTGGAAGTTATTCCTGCCTGTGCTTCACCTACCTTTAATTCATCCAGCACGGCACAGGGCAGAAAGCAGAGCCCTCAGGGCCGTGGCTGCTTTTATCTGTGCCGATCCCCCGGTTTTTTGTGCAGCTCAGCACTGGGTGTCAGCGGGTTTGATGAGAGACACCCACACACCCTCGCTGTCAAACAACGGCGCCCTTTCATCTCTCTGCCCAGGATGGACATCCCTGGGGGAGCCACTTTGTCTTTCAGAGGGTCTCCTTGTTTCCCCTTCCTCTCCCTCGGCTTCCCCAAGCTGGAAAAGACAAAAACGACCCCAAAGCCTTAAAGCTCTGGTGGGTGTAGAACAGCACTGGCAGGAAAAACCAAAGTTAATCGTGCATGGGGGTGCCAGTGCTTGGAGTTTAATGTCCCCCATCCCTCTTTGGCTGGGTGACACCAAAAAGTCTTCTTTTGGGAGAAAAACCTGCCTACAGGTTTCTCTCATCAGCACAACTCTGTGTGCTGAGCTGGGCTGTGCTGCTCCAGGGATCTGCTGGAGAAGCTGGGATAGGGTCAGGTCCGTGGAGGTGCCTGTGGGCACATGGTCCTGCTCTCCTGCCATGGGATTGGGGTTCCCCCTCTCCCACTCCATGTAAAACACTGCAGTGGTCTGCACAGGTCCCATTCTCATTCCAGACAGGATATTATTTAAATTGCACAACTGAATGATAAGTAAATTGACAGCCAGATCTGGGAGCTAGGACATAAGAAGAGTCCTGGGAAATGTTGGGTTTTCAGCCTAAAGTAGCAAACATTTTTCTCCTGAAAACCAAAAGATTTCAGCCTAAAGCATTGCATATTTTGGTGAGGAAAACCATGTATCTGTGGCAAGAGAGCCTTGTCATGAAAGGCACAACCTACCAAAAATCCAATTTGCTGTTGAAACAACCATTTTGATTGCACTTTTTAGGTTGTACCAGTCATCTCTTCTAATTCATTAAATCATGTGTTGCTTTGTAGCCACAAAGAGCTTAAAGTCGTATTTATTCATTAATTAAAATTATTCTTGGTTTTCTTCAGCAATTCATTGCTGCTAAGAAGAATCTGAGTATTTCTAGTCATCCCCCTGAATCAGCACTTGGAGAGCTGTGTCGGTCAGGCAGCATCACTTATTTTCTGTTTCTTGTGGAACTGAACAGTGAGCTGAGGATTGCTTTAGCTGGAACCCAAAGGATATTTCAGTTTACTGTATGCAGACTCGTAACTGAATTGCTGGTAACACAAACGAGGAGATGAATTGCTTTCTTTAGGTCAAAATGCACCTCCAAAGCAAAACAAAAATTATGGCCTGGTTTGAGCCTATTTTAATGACAATAACAACAAAAGGAGGCAGATTAAGGTCTTTAGCGGGGAGTTTTGGGGGGAAACTGGGACTGCTAGAAATAGTTTCTGAGATCGATTGACTTGAACAATACTCTGGAACACACAGAAGAGAGAGAGATAATGCCTGAAGAGAATAAATCAGATATCTTACAGCATTTTAGGCATTCTTTCCTTTCCTAGACACTGCTTTTAGTTTCCAGAAATATGAACAATTCCAGGCAAGCAGAGAATAGCCCGTTCACTTCCCCCCATGATGAATAGTTGCACGTTAGCCTGCTCATTTAATGACAGCTAAATATAGTGTGTATAATAAATCAGACCCCAGCACACAAATGCCTTCTGTTTACCTTTGAAATACTTCTTTTTTTTTTTTTTCCCCTGAGAATTGTGGTTCTTGCAGAAGTCTGGCAGATCCACCTACATGTACAGGGATGTGAACAACAGATTAGCAGAAATTTTTGGCTCAGTGAGACCCCCCCATCCTCCCAGAACTGTCTGATGTCCCCAGACCCTCACGGGACCAAAGTCTGCACAGGCACTGGAAAATTAACTCAGCTCAGAGGGAATCTCAGTCTGAGCTTTGCGTGAAAAGTCTCATTTTAATCAGGGATCTCAGTCAATTAGTCTGATTATTGCATTATAAACACTTGTCAACTTTTATAATATGTGCCTTTGAAATATGGTGCCTGAACTCGTCAGCCCCCAAAATAGTATATTTTTAACCTGAAGTACACCATGACTTCTATTACAGTAATTTACCAATTAGAGTTTTTATATATATATATATATAGTCATATATATGTGTGTGTGTGTGTGCTGCTACTTGTTGGATGAAAATATCTTATGTTTATAAAATATCTGAGATGTTTCACTTCTAACTGAAAATAGAGATTCCTTTTCCGTTTAAATATTACTAATTTTATCTGGGCTGGAAGATGCACGTTTCAAGTAATTCTCTCCCATCCTGAGTCACACCTGCCACTTCCCAGCTTGCTGGTACAGCACTGATAAGTTGATCTGATATTCCACTTCCAAGATGAGAAATTCACAGGCTGGATTTCTGCTCTGGTTCAACCCCCAAAGTATTGTTCTCCAGGGAAGAAAAGCAGCAATTTCTATTTTTTCCTTTATTTTGGGAAAACTTTTCATGCAGAGAAATGTGGTATAAAGTATTGAGAATTGCTGAAAGACATACAGATTATGTATATTTTTATAGCCGTGAAGTCACTCAAATGGCTTTGTCTCCATTTCACTGTTTGGCATAGATCACTTATTGTGCATATGTTTTCAGATGGAAATGCTGAATTAGACTATGGTAAAATGGATAATGCAGCCCTAATGCTGGCATGAGCTAATAAGAAAACAGCAATGAATCCACTGCTGCAGATTGAAGTACATGCATTTCATATTATTACTCAAGGCTTGTCTCTCCGATTAGATGATTGCATAACCTTAATATTATAAATCTTGCATGATGTGAATTGTTCAGCTGTAACCATAATCAGTTTTTACTAAGGTGGCATTTCTGTCATCTTGTTAAACACAAACATTATATATGCTCTAGTCATAATTTTATAACAGTTGCTTTTAGCGGGTGACGGCTTTGTCAGTCAGGAGATGCTGCTTAGCTCAGATATGCAGTGCAAGTGCTTAAGACACTCATAATGCCAGTATTTGCTTCAGAAAATATCGCTTTGTAGGTCCTTTAATTTTCTGAGTGCAAATTTCTCTTCAGAAGAAATGCAAAAACTTGCAAGCTTTCAGACAGAAATCTCTAACAGCCACTTTTCTGATCTTCCAAGAACCGAGTTTATTTAATCAAGTGAAAATGGCTGCGCACTCCACAGAAATCACGGCACGCTGTCGGTCTTCAAGTCCCGCTGCTCAGCTCTGAGCCCCCACTTACTCCAGTCCAATTTTCCACATGTCCCGGCTCCCCATGTGTAAATAAATTCCCGAAGGCTCAGCTTTATGGGGACTGCGCTGCCACCAGCGTTTAAGGGTTTAAGACCCACCATATAAACCTCAGCCAGATTCCTTCTCCCATCAATTCACTGGGGATTTGCACGGTTAAAGCTCACAACTGGGTGATAAATCTCAAGGCATATCGTGGGAAGAAGGGGACCAGGCCGGCGTGGATATGCTGTGACTCCATCCTTCAAGCAGAACGCGGGGGTTATTTAGTTCAATTTACCTCCTCGACAAATTTATTGGCTTAGTCAGATGCTGTGTAGAAAAAGGGGGAAAAAAAAGTAAAATCCCTGCTTTCTTCAGGTAATGGACACTTTCCTATTTTTCCACTGTAGATCTTGTGTTGAGATAGTTCTTTATAGAGAGGAACATGTTGAAGAGATAAGGGAAATACAAGCACTTCCATGTGCCTTCAGGTATAGGAAGCCCTGAGGCTGCATAATCAGGGAATCAAGAGCATAAAACAAGAACTATCTCACCCCTCTAGCTCTACAATAAATCTCTTCATTCTTGTTGGTTTTAATGGCAGCAGATTTGGCCCTACACTCCATAATTTTATACTCAAAATTACACCTTAACTCTAGTGCAAAAACTAAGTTCAAATAGGTTTTATCAGGCAGCCTGTGGATATGATTTTCTGGCAGAATATATAAAATAATCAATTGCAGTGGTCTGTTCTTTGGAGAATAAGAGTCTTTTCTGTTTCCAGTATGTTAAGCATCCCTGCAACAGATCCTGGCACATTTGTTGTTGTGGAAAGCACAAGAGACAAAAGTGTGGGTTTTGATTAGATATTAGGAAGAAATTCTTCCCTGCGAGCATGGTGAGGTGCTGGCACAGATTTCCCAGGGAGGCTGTGGCTGCCCTAACCCTGGGAATGTTCAATGCCAGGTTGAACTGGGCTTGGAGCAGCCTGGGATAGTGGAAGGTGTTCCTGCCCACGGCAGGGGGTGGGACTGGATGATTTTTAAGGTCCTTTTCAACCCAAACAATTCTGTGATTCTTACATGAATGTTTTCAGAGGTGGGAATTCTTGGTGAGAGGGGAAGGTAAGGGGGCAATACCAGAAGATTTGCCTGCTCAATGCTCAGAGCTGAGACAGGAAGAAGTCATCCCCAGCACTCCCTGACCACTTGCAGCAGAACACGAGGCAGTGCCAATACAATCTCACGCACACCCAATAGCCACAAGCACTTCCCAAACCACTTCTGGGACTCTCTGTCTGGCAGCAGCTGCCTGTTCCCCGCCTGTATCTGGTGCTATGGTAGGACTTGCAGAGCCTTGTTGGAGAATTATTACAAATGGCTTTATTTTATGGTCCAGAAAGAGACCTGCAACAGCTTTCTGTTCCTAAATTCTCTAAAACACAGGGCTAGCCCAGCCTCAGAGCCCTAAGTCCCCACCCAGGTGTTCTTGGGCATCCGAGGGTCTGATCGTACAGGACTCCAGGAAGGTAAGAGGGGGGTGGATTGGGTGGCAACTGCAGGAAACCCCATCCTGTGATTATCCACAATGCTCCACCAGCTGCTTTACTATGCTGAAACTCTGACAGCAGGAGAGAGTTTCTCACATGGTTGGGAGGGAAAAATAGTTTTTAATATCAGATTTTTAAAAAAAGAATGTATGGCCCCTATAAACTGTTAAACTTCACTTTATTGATCATAAATCTGTGTTTTGCTCAATGCAAAAGTTTTTTATCTTGCACGGAAAAATGCTGAAACAGCTGCAAATGTCAAAAACACAAAGTTTTCTCTCCTGGACAATTTATATGGAAGTTATTGGATTTTTTTTGTTTAAAAGCACTCTTACCACACTGCGCTCGCCCACTGGGTTAGGAGAAATTGCCTTTCATTGCCAAGCTTTGTTCCTGCCCTTCATTGATGGGAAGAGACCTGAAAAATAAAGCAAGAGTGTTACCCTCTTCTGCATACCACTAGGGATTGAAGGGCTGAATTGGATAAGAAACCCAAGAAATGGGAATAACACCTCAATAACAGCGGAGAAGGAGATATTCCTTGGCAAAGCCACTGCTAAAGACAGGCACAGGCAGTAAAAGTGCTGGGGCTCAGAGCAGAGAGACACCTCACACTGAGATTTATCCCAAGGTCCACCCGCAAATACAACGGCTGCTGTCAGTGCAGGATGGTCAGGCCAGGCCCCAGGGTGACATTTCTGGAGTTAACGTGGCCCTGGGGTGCATCCCCCTGCTCTGTGACCACGGGCATGGTCCCACCAGTGTCCCAGCCTCCCTCTCGGCAAGTGGGTCGAGGCACCTCGGGACCAAGAGATTAACAGCCCTGTCTTGGTATTAATGATCTGCAAAAGCTGTGAAGGTGCAGAGCAGGGCAAAGAAATCTTGATTTATTAATGGCAAAGCAGAAAACTGGAAGGAGAAAGTGGAAGAAAAAAATTCCAGCCCAGCCAAGGGTGGTATGGAGACAGATTTACCCTGTTGTATCATGCATTTAAAATGGGTCATTTCAGCTAAGGCAGCTGTGTGTTAGCACATTGAATATATTTGGTCTCCTATATTTTTTTTAATAATACATCCCATTCAGGAAAAGAAATAATAAGAAAAAGGATATTTTTTTTCTTTGCATCCAACTGCCCAAATTACAAGAATTGTGCTTTTCCCTCATAACCTGGAAGCCTCCTTTTTCTGCTTGTTCTCCATCACGTGGTACAACAGGTCTCTGTGCTCCACTACAGTGGTCAGCATCTCCCTAGAGATAATGGACTGGATCATCACCTGGATGCAATTCGTCCCTTTGGTCATAAATCATGATGGGAATACAGTAACCAAAAGCCATGAAATATGAAACCACATAAATAAAGGAAGGGAAGGACTGTGAATTGTCTGGGGAAATCTGTGCAAAGAAAGGGAGGAGGAGAGACTTGCACTGTTGGAGGAGCCACAGCAAGTATACATGCTGATTTTAAAGCCAAACTGTTGCTATAATTATTTAAGATTGGCCTTCTTCTGTGTCTCACAGGATGAGGCTTTGTTCTCCTTTCCAGTAATTTCATGTGCTTTCTGTTCCTCTTGGGCTTTGCTTTTATTTCTGTGCTCTTCCCACTTCTAGTAGTTCTGTCTACAAATACCCCTGTTATTTCATCATCCCTCCCAGCACACACAATCCCCAGCTTCTGGACAGTTTCTTCTTCCTTTACCTCTGTTCTGTTAAATTAATATGATTTTTGTTACCAACCTGAGAACTCCAAACAGCTCCTACAGGAAAACACTGGTCAGCCAAGTCAAGGACTTTAGCTCTCATCCACATTCAAAAGGTGAGGTCCAAGCACATCTACATGTTAATTAAACCAGAAATGTTAAATCTTCCTTCACAACTGCCCAGTCCTCACCAGTATGATCAGCTCTGCAGTTCTGGAGATGCCATGAACAAAATTGAGCATATTGTCCCATTAGGAGGAAAAGTAAAAAGAAAAGGAAAACAAAATATTGAAAAGTTTTTAAAAAATTAAGAGTTCTGAAATCCTGGGTGGGAATCCTTAATGCTAAAACTTTGCTTAATCTTCTAGACAGCATTTCACCCTTTATAGTTATTGAAATCAGGGCAAGGAATCTGTCACTGCCTTGTTCTGCATCAATAACTGGAGTAAACCTGCATGTCCATTCCACTGTGGAAAGAGCTCTGTTTTCCTCAGAATCACTGCAGACACACCAGGTAGTCTAAAATACCCTGGGATTTATAATTTGAGCACAGTTATTTTATAGATGTCAAAACCAGAGGCTGATCCTGCAGTCCTGAGGCTACTTCCATGTACTACAGCACTAAACACTTTTTCACCAAACTGCTGGCTGCCACCATAGATTCCTTTGTCCTGGGAGATTTGCTGTTTCACAGAGCTGAAGGACCCTATTTGAAAAATATTGGTCCTGTTGAAATGCATGGTACAATTTTTTTTAACTTATTTTATTTTCACTGACCCCGATTGGATTTTAGCTTCTCCTTACGGCCACAGTTACATATTCACATAGATACTAATATTTAAGACTTGACAAACTCCCACTTTTAGTGGTTTGTTGTTATGTTTGGTTCAGATTCCTCCTAATGAACTAAGGCATCTGTGAAGATTTTTACCATTGGTGTAATTTTATTTTCTGTAAGAACACATATCTATCTTTTTGGTGATGGGTCCATATTAGAAGGCAGGATAAAACATACAGAACGTGGAGCTTTGATTTGAAGCACATTTAAGTGGCACAGGTAGAATGGTGTTTCTTTTGGATCAGCTGCTTTGCTTCAGCTCTGCACTGCAGTTAATAAACACTGCAGACTGCTCTTTCAGACCTTATAAACTTAGCAGAAATAAAAGGAACTAAGGGGTCTGACAACTAAGTGAAGCTTATAAATGCCACTGAAAACCTTTGGGGCCCCAGCTCCTGGGGAATATATCAGAGTCCCTGCAGGGTTTATAAATTCTGCTTATTTACTGGCAGGTTTCTCTCCTGACCATAAAAACCACAGGTCAGAAAGCATTGCTAGATGGGGAACATGAAGCCCAGCTTTCATTTAACTCCAGCTTCTTCTTTCACAAGCCTGTGCAGCTCATCAGCAAAGCTGTGGTGTCTGGTGCTGGATGTCACACCGAGTCTGTCACGGGGAGAGCATCTGCAGCTCCTGACTTGATCTAGAACTGATGCCCTGCAGATGTGAGCTCCTGGCTCAGGCTCTGTTTGCATAGCTCTTCACACTTTACAACCTGGAGACTCTTGCCAGGTAGCTCAGACGGGATTGCTTTGGGGCCAGTGCTTTAGAAGCACACAAGTTGGCTGAGCTGCCTCTCAGCAGAGGACAAGCACGACCAGCCCTTGGGGCTGTGTCATCGCTCACCTTGTGCCCCCCACTGCCCGGGCAGGCTCCCAGCCCCCCAGGGTGTGAGTCAAAACTGCTGTTTGCAACCCCTCTGAGAACCCACCTCCATCTCAGCTTCAAGGAATTTGGGATCACGAATAGACCAATTTTTTCATAAGAACCAAAGCAGCGTTCCACCAATTCCATGCTCCTGAGTGTTGTAGGCAGGCATCCACCTGGCAGGAGGAGGAGGAAGCACCACGAGCACGTCAGGTTTCCTCTCAGCATCCTGATCCCAGTTCCATGCTATTGCACCCACTGTCTGACAAGCTGCTTTAATGGATGGGCACTGGCCTTCTGTGGAGGGGCTAAATGTAAAACTTCCCTATGCTTCCCTTGTCAAAGTTAAAAGCTTTTCACGTCTGTGTTAATGTTTCTTTTTTTTTTTCCTCCTGTCTGCTGGCACCAATGACAAATACTACATCTTGCATTGAGTAACAGTATATTGAATGGCTGGCAGAGGCAGAATACGGCACCTGTAATTTATCTCCGGGAGTTTGGGTTGGATGACACTGCTGGGAACAGACGGGGGCTCTGAGCTGTCACCTGATTACTAATTCTAGGATTTCTCCTCCGAGAGTGAGAAGGAGTGAGCTAGGATGAAGGGTACAAAAAGCAAATCAATAAACAGGTTAGTGTTTGCATCATTATTAACACTCGGGCTGTCAACACACCCATCGAAACTATCGCTCAGGGCAGCTTCAGATTTAATGGTCAGTGTAACAGATTTACTGTAAATGTTAGCTAAGGCAGAGCGGGAGGGGGATCTCATTGACAAATAACAGAGATTTCAGTGGGATGCATGAAACCCTTTATGGCTGTGCATAAATAACACCGGGATTGCCGGGCAGAGGCGGGTGGCTTTCCGCTGTATTTCTTCTGTGGTGTGTCCCTGCGCTCCCCTTCCCTCCCCAGAGCCCCTGCCGCCCTCCACTCGCAGGCAGCAGCTGCTCATCAGTTCAATCACAGAGGGAGTTTTGATCATGGGAACCCCTCACAAACCCCCTAATAGCCTGGAGAAGGGAGGGGAAGGGAAGGGTGATGCTGCCATCTTCACACTAAATTAGCCCGTGAGGAGAAAAAGCTTTAAATGAAGTTGAGATTTATTGGTTTTACCCAGCTGATGGGCTCCTGCCGTTTTCCCCTCTCCCTGGACAGTCACCTTTGAAGAGGTTTCTTAGGAAAACTCCTGGCATTGCCCCTTCCCTGTTGGTCTGTCCTCATACTTTGCACAAGGAACACACAACCAAGCAGCTCTGAGCAGTATAAATGAATGCACGATCAAATGTCTCTGCTTAAATTACTGATGAAATGATAAATCTGCTGCAGAGTAAATTGGCTGAAGACGAATCTTTCCAAGCCCTGTCGGTGCTGCCACTTTTTCAAATGAAAGCCCTCATAAAGAAATTAAACTGGTTAAAACAGAAAGTATCTAAATTCAAGCAGCTTTTGCAGGGGAGGGTTTCCCAGATTCCACTGTCATCTCAAACAGATCCTTCTCCAGGAACACTCTGCTGCTTTCCTTGCTTGTTTTAAATGGTTCCCACATGCACATTTATAATAGTGCATCAATCTCCAGGTAACTGGTTTTGCTCACTGCTGCTGCCCGGAGAAGGAGGGACCCAGAGGCTGAAGCCTCAGAGTGTCAGATGTACCAGTCACACGTGGCTCTCCCTGACTCAAGGGCTGCTCACTGTCTTGCAGGTTTGAGGCTAATGGCAAAATGTGAAATTCTGGAGCCGCAGTGCTTTGCCATTCCCAAATGGCATCTTCATCTCCTGTCCTCCAGACAGACCCCTCAGGAGCTGCCTCGCCCAGTGCAACCTCAGAAAGTGTAGGTTTGCACAACGGAGTAAACCCCCCGTGCTCCAGGCTTAAGGAATTCTTGCTGGGAATGTCCACCCCAGACGAACCCTGCCTTTGGAGCATGAACTCAGGACACAATCAAAGATGTTTGAAAGCTCCTAACCATGTCCCAGCTATTTCAAATGCCTCTCATAGCAAACTTAGAGGAGCTACAGAGACCCAGCAGAAACCTGGGGCAGAGTCTGAGACCATTTGAGAGTCACATCTCTGCAGGGCGTGGATCGGTCACAGAGCCCAGGGAGGCATCTCAGGAGCAAGAGCAGCACAACTCCCTGTCCCCCTGGCTCGGGACTGTCCCAGCCTTCACCTTCACTCCCACAGTGTCTCAAGATGCTTTTTCTGCTTATCTGCCCCAGTGATGTTGATAAGCTCTGTCATGAGTTGGCCACTCTTTGAACACACAATATGGTGAGAGAAGGCTTCTCTGAGCCCTTAATTTCATGAGAAGCAAGCCCAAGATGAAACCCATGGAGCTTCTAGCAGAGATTCCTGGATGGCCTGTCTGCCTGAACAAGTCCTACAGGAGTGGCTGTCAGCACCAGCACCTCTGGGACGGGCCATGCACCACCTGCAAGCGTCTTCCACACTCGGTGACTTGCATCACTTGCCAGGACCTCAAGCTCTTGCGAGACCCCGTAGGAATGGGCAGGAATCACAGGTCTGGTGGGGCATGGGGGGATGCAGGCAAAGTTGTCTGGGGTTACAGTTTGTAACTGCAAGTATTGAAACCCTCCAGCAATGTGGATCCCTGCTCACATTACTTGATTTTTTGATGTTATGTTGTGGTTCAACCCCAGATCTCCAAAGCAGGTCTGCCCACTGCGTGGGGGGACCTCAGATGGACATCCCCAAAGTGCCTGTGGGAAAACCTGGGACTGTGTCATCCACTCATACTCCACTGTCAGTGCTGAGCTCCTCTCCAGAGGGCACACCTACTTTGTGCCACGGAGATGTCAGCTCAGACTTCCAGGCTTCTTGGGACTTGCGACACCAGAAACTCAAAAAATCCAAGTGCAGCAGCTGCAAAATCAGCATTAACGCATTTGGGTTTGATTTTGATTTCTAAAGGGCTGGTGGCAAAGGAAAGCTCTGGAGCCCCTCTGTGGAGCTGAGCTCTAATTCCTGCAGAAGAGAGCAGCCCCGTGAGTTCAGAGCGCCGCTCGCTCCCTTTAATCCGCACACTATTGACTGGAGGAAGAACAAACCTCCTTGGAAGCCTTAATTGGAGCAAGAGGCGTCTGACGATTTCTGTTTAAACTGCAAAAGAAGACTCCTCCCTGGTGGGAGACGTTCAGCAATCAGAGTGAGGAGGAAAAAAACAAACCCTTGCTGCACACAGCCTGGCTGAGCAGGGGATGGCCCAGCAGAGAGCGGCCCTGGGAGCTGCTGGGATATTTGGGCAAGGTGACCCCGCAGCGAGCGCATCGGCTGCGCCATCGGCCCATAAACTGTCTCGCTGCTTTACATATCTGTATGGCCCACATATTGAAGGGGAAGATTAGCTTGATTATCAATGGGGGAATGAGCCAAACAATTACTTTCATTATTGAATATCCAATTAATTATTCAGGAGGCAAATCAATTATTCATATCTCATTTAAACTGGGTCGGGGGAGAAGCGTTGCCACTTGACAGAGTCGTTCACAGCCTCTCTGGGTGCAGCCACAATTCTGCTGCAACAGGGAGGAATTGTTTGGGAGTAAAAGCCATCCCCAAAATTATATTCCCCAGACCATATGGATATCCATCCATATACATTTGGTGGCCAAGGCCAATTCTAGAGAACTGTGAGAGTCTGGAATTCCCTGCAGGGGAAGGCACATGACTATTGCTACCTTTTTAATGTGACACAAACCATTCTCCAGGCCAGCACCAACAGGAATTCAGAAGCCCATGGGAGCTGAACATGTGCCACAGGAGCACTGAGACATTGAGGACTCAGAGGTATTTGGTCTTATGTGAAAGAAAGAAAAAAAAAAGCTCTTGTCCAGATAGCAGGAGGAAATCTCCTGGAGAACAAGACTCTTAATCATTTTTCAAAACCCGATATCATTATAGAGACACCTTACCAGCAAAATGTCTGTATCTTGCTCCCCTCATTTAAATAAGGAAAATTTTAAAAAAAAATTGAAACTAGTTTTCCCACTCTCTTGTTGCTTTCTTTGGAGGCTGGAATGGGAGTATCACACAGTCCAGTCTGCATCCAGACAGCAACATCCTGGTGCTGCAGTGCCCAGTACAACCACGCACTCTTTGCCATGGCCACACATTTTTCTTCCATCCAAAGCATCAACAAACAACACACTGCTGGCTCCAGAGCACCCATGGCACCGCAGAGAGAAAAGGGAGACTGAGAAAGAGCAAGGAAAGAAGCACAGCCACGGAGAGAGCGGATCCAGGAATATAACCAGAGTGCAAATTGCATGGAAAGGCCAAGGTCTGAAAACTCTGCTTTTCTGTAAAACTACCCACACAGGCAGTGACAGCTGGCTGCAACTGTTTGAAAAGCAGGGAGACAGAAGGAATCATAACTCGTGCCTGTGTGTGTGTGTGTGTGTGTGTGTGTGTGTTTCCAAGACAAATGGGTCCCTGGGACATTCAGTGTCTGGGAACGCTCCTTTCCTCCATGCTCTCTCATACAGTCACTTGTCCCCATTGCGGCCAAGCCCCAGCCCCTCAGTAATCTCAGTTTGGTGTCTTTGTACTTCTTTGCACAAGCAGAATTGAGTGATACCATATTGGAAACAAATTGTCAATTACCGAACAATCAAGCCCTCCATTTGTTTGTTAGATTGACTCTCAAATAGCCCGATTAATTATAACAGCACTAATTATTAAGATACACTGGTAGTCATCTCCTCTTTCAGAGAGAAGGAGAAAGTCTTTCCTTCTGCTTTTGCTGTCACAGTAGCAGCCTTACCCAATAGGGCGATTTATCTCTGTCAAGCCACTAAAATGATAATGCCAATTAAATCACACAAGTAATTGCTGTTGGGGTCCTCATGGATTTCTCCCAGCAGAGTCAGGTGGAATATGAATGCAGGCTGTCCAGGGAGGGTTGGATCCTGCTCAGGGAGCACTCCAGCCACACTAGTCCCTGTCCCTGGCTCTTTTCACTGTCATGAGAACCATGGGCAAAGCCCCCCAGCTCGTGCTCTCAGGGTCTCCAGTAGCCCCAAGAGAGCATTTTTGCAGCCAGGGGTGGATGAAGTTGCTCAGTCTCACATAGGGATGCCACTGAGCACTCATGGCATGAGGAGGTACAGGGCTGTCCCTTTTTGTTCTCTGCAGACTCCACTGTTTTTCAGCTTCCCATGGCTTTGGTAGCCTCCAGCATCTCCTTCTCCTGTCCTGCCTGGGCCTGGGCTGTGTCCCCCATCCCCTCAGACCAGAAATGCAGCTGAATCTGTGGGCAGAGGTGTTGTTATAGGCCTTCCTGAGCACACACACTGTGAAAAATAAAGATACATGGACAACACATACATGCAGTGTGGTCCAGAGAGGCTTGAAGGATCACCTACACAGATAACAGCGGTTGTGACTGATACAGCTGCTGCAAAAAGGGGGGTGTGTGCCCCCATCCCCTGTCCTGTGCCTTCTGCTTATTGTAATGAATCGATGTCTCTGCAGCTGGGCAGACCCCATCTAAAAAGAACAGTGTGATCTAACCCAATCTCGCTTCTCATTCGATTAAACCCCGTGAAAGCAGGCATGTAACCTTGTTAATATCACGTTTATTAGAGGGAAGGGGGACAGAAAATTAAGATATACTTCATGTTGTTGCTAATTAGAAAAATTGAGACTTTGCATCTGTGCAAGGCAGAGCAACATGTGGCATTAACAGATGTGAACTCATTACACAGCTGCATCAGAGGAAATTGTGCCACCACAGCGACAAAAATCTCAAAATCAGATTTCCCCCAGTGCCTCAGCTTCCCATTGCCTTCTCCTTGCTTCCCCTAAAAAAGTTTGCTCTGAGGTTATTGGGGTTTTTTTGCTGTTTTCTCTCAGGGAGCAGAGAGGAAGGAGGGCTGTTCTTATGGCAAATATACACTGAACTCCCCCAGGGAGGCTCAGAGCAGAAACAAGCCAGGCTGCAGCATCACAGCATGACCTCTGGCTCCTGCTAAAACACAAGGTGCTACACGGCTGGAATAAAATTTATCCTGCCTTTCCCCAGCTATGGTGTTTCCCACAGGGAACCAAGCAGGGCAGGTTGCAGGCAGCCTCTTCCCAAGGGTTTTCCAGACATGACTTCTCTGCAAAGTGGAGGGAAGTAGGAGTAATACCTTAAATGAGGTGTCACCAATAAAGTGCTTCAAATCCTGCCCTTCATCCCCCTGGGAGCCGTCCAACATCACCAGGCCACTTGTCATCAACAGTAAAGAGCAGCCAAACAGCACGAAAATAGGTCAATTTCTTATCATTTCCTCTGTTATGTTCTGCTTAACTTTTTGCCTCAAATAGTGGAAGCCAGTCCTGGAAAAAAAGCCGAGGTCAGATTTGGGATTCCTCCCTTGCAGAGCTACCAGGAGCTGATTTGCTCCCTGGCACAGCTGAGAGCAGCCCGGCCCAACAGCTGCATAAAAATGCAGCAACTTTGCTGATGCTTGTTTCATTTGTGCCTCATTCAGCTCTGGAGAGGCTCAGCTGCATTTCTGGGCAGTCAAAAACATCGTGGTGTTATCAAGAGGCATCGCTGTAGCAGGCTAATGGGTTTGGGGAGGCACAGGCAGAGTGTTGGGGTAAGGGGGCTGGAACCCTCTTCCCAACTAGCTGAGCACCGGATACAAAAAAAAAATAGAGACTGGAAAATGAGCCCCAAAGAGTTTCTGTCTTTCCCTGACAAGATTTTGCAGGGACAAAGTGGAAGTTTGGTTTGCAGTCATGCAAACCTCCACCTCCCCTCTCATTCCCAAGGATTTCTACTGACTTGGAGTGTTACATCAAACAACCGATCCCAGCACTGCTCCAAACCCCTCGGGGCAGGATGAGGTACAAGAGATACACCTTGGACAGCATCTGGAAAGTGAGACCCAGCTTTCCTCCTGGTCATCAGCTCACAGCCCTGGACATTTTGCTAAATGAACTCTCCCGTTGAAGAGGTCTGCTGAAAAGACCTTCAGCAAATGCAGTGGGTGCTCCAGTGTGATTTGCCTGCTGCCTCCCTCAGCAAGGAAAGCATTGAGGGGGTGGGAACAAAAATTAAAACCAAACCCTCATTTTTAACAAAATATCTTGGTGGTGAGCATGCCCTGGAATGTCTGGCAAAGTTCTTCCCTTCATTTGCACAGGCCAAGGGGTGGCTTGCACTGGTTTTACACCATCTGCTCTGAGCAGCCACTGGTAGAAACGTTCCTTGCTTGAACCATTGCATCGAGAGCCCTTTATCATCCCTTTGTCCCAGGCAAACGCACCCCGTGCAGCACAGAAACCATCACCCCACACACTGCCGAGGCCCTCGGTCCCTTTGTGCAGGCTGTTTCATTTCATAAACTCAAGGGTCACTTTTATTGTGGTCTCTGCTAAATGAAATCACAAAAGCAATTTAAAATCGCTTAAGCAAATCATGAAAGATGCAATATGAGGAAAGGGCTGTGAATAATGGTTAGCCTAAAGCATTGCTACAAAGGGAGTGACTGTGCTTCTGTCAGGTCCTTTCTCTTGGTCTGTATCCTTCATGCTGAATTCCTCATCTTCTGCCTAAGATTTTGGGCAGGAACTCATCAAAGGAGAAAGCCACTGTTATCAAATTTCTAACATTGCCTGCTATCCTTCATGGAAAAATGATCTGCAGGACGTAGAGAGTGCTGCAACCCAGTATGGCATTTCAGATATGCAGTAGCCAGAAAATAATAACAAAAACACAGGATACCGTTTTTATCCTGGAAATTATTTTCTGGGAGAAAAGAAATGTCAGTGCAGCCTGTGAACTTCATCCTTATCTGACCAGCGTTCAGCAGAAACTTCTGGCTGCCTCCGAGCTTTGTCCCAGTAGGCAATAGTCCAATATAGAACAAAGTTAGAGGTGACTAACATGGCTATGAGATAAATTTTCAAGCAACGTTTTTTTCCATCCCATCCCATCGTCAGGGATATGCCTCATAGGATATTTTTGTTGCCCAAGGATGACTTTCTTGCAGCTCTGAAAAGGTTTGTTCATCTTTCATCAGCCCCTTCAGTTGTATGGCACTGGGTCCCATGCTGCCTTATCCTACAAGCAGAGCAAGTGTGTTTTCTCAGAAATTCCTTAGTGTCTTGGATCCTGTGAGATCAGATTTCCCAGTCCCCAGGTAGGGATAAGAATTCTCATTATTGCAGTACAAGCACCAAGCAAGGGGCAGCCCCTCTAGGATAGATTCGTTGTCACCCGAGATAAAAGATGCCAGGGCTCACTCACAAGCCAAAGCGACGGCTGAGGGCTCCACTGGACCAGGTCCCTCTGTGTCAGAACTCATTTCTACCCGTGTTTTCTTGATCTAGGTTTTCCCAGGCAGCCACGAGTCAGCAGTGTTCAAAGACTTTACAAAAACAGCAGTCGGCTTTGGTGCCTCAGTTCCTGGATGGGGAGGGGGAGAGAAGAAAAGGAGAGGGATTGATCCAGGAGTCTCAGCGTGGTGCTCACAAACTGCAGTCAGCACCACGAGAGGCTTTTGAAAAGCCTGTACCTTTGCTCTGGTGATGCTCAGCTCTGTGGAGGAGGAAGCCACACCCAAGTTTCCCTCCCATGGCCAGCACCTCCCAGCTCCCAGGCTTGAGGTTTCCAGCTGGACCTATTGGACAATATTCAAAGCTGGATTAAGGTGCTGCAGCAGACCCTCGTCTATAAAATGTGATCCAAGCGGAATCTGCACATCTGAAACAGCAGAAATTCTGCAGATGGTGAGCCAGATGTGCCCTTATTTTAAGCCCAGGATCACACTGGATCTCAGCAACACCTTCTCAAGTGGCCACACTCCACCAGTCACAGAAACAACCCTGCAGAGACACAGCCCACAAGCCTGAAGATCCCCAGAGGCTGGAGAGGATTGGGTGCTGTGGAAAGGACAGGTGAATTCCCACTCCAGCTGCTCAGGAGGTTCCAGTCGCGCTGCACCACCTGGTCACTAACCTAAGGAGTGTCTGGACAGGTCAGCACGAAAGCAGCAGAGAAGATTACCCAGAAAAGAAACCTTTTTTATTTCTTCCCTCAAAAAGTGTCTCAAAAAATGCTCCCAGCACACTCCGCTTCAAAAAGAAAAGCCCTTCTAAGCTTATGCATGATAATAACATATCCCACATTTTCAATTAGCTCAAATAATCTCGCTAAAAGCTATTAATAACCCACCTTTAGCTGCGAGCACACGTGCACCTGTGTGTGCAAGGAGAGACACGCCATCCCTGACAGAGCGAGAGGCAATGAGGAATGAACTGCCTGAAATTAACTTTAAGCGTCCAAGTGATTAAACCATTGTGCTGTGATTGTGTACGATACTCCCTTTCTTCGGCAATTAAGGCTGTATTGATCAGATAGCACGAGGAAAGGGGCCGGCAGAGCAATGCTCATTCAGGCTGCCATAATTAAGAGTGATCATCTATTGTTCTGGAGCGCACGGCACAGCCCGGCCCCATCAGGCTCTTCCCTCTTGCCTCCCTCTCCCTTCCCTGGCCCTCACTCCCACGAACACGTGGATTGAGCATCTGCTTGGAGCGAAAATTGGAGCAGGAGCTGGCTGAAGTTGCTCTGCAGCAGGTCAGGATGAAATCCGTATCTTTCCCCATCCAGTCAGCCTCAAGCTTCTGCTGTTTACTAGCAAGAAGAGGAAAAAATGGGAAAAACAATGGAGCATGGGAGAATACAGACCATCACATCTGAAAGCAAGTTTTGGCCTGACCACGGGGCAATCAGAGCTCACCAAGGCTTTGGGGAAACGGCACCTCTGCTTTTGTGTGGGCCATTCCATCAAGAACAATTTCCAGAACAGAACATCCTGCCCCCAAAATTAATCTCTTTTTAATTTATTTATTTTCTGTTTTTCCTCCCCAAATGCACTCAAACCAATCTTCTACCCTTAGGCACAGCTTAAAGTTGGCTCCATATTTTTATCTTAACTAGTGAATTTCTTTCTTACAACTTATGCTGAACCCTTGCTCACATGCAGCGTTGCTTTGCCTTTCTTCACTTTCATGGCTCCAGCCTGGGAAAATTGGCATGGAATAACAGCATTTAAAATATCAGCTGACAGATCGTAAGTTCATGATTTCTATGACAGCAATCCTCGGGCATTTAAACTCTTGTGGTAAAGGATATTTCCTTACTTAATTATTCCAGTTCCCAGTATATCGTTTCTCAGGGTATGGATGGTACTCACTGTGAGCCTCAGAAAAATGATCCATGTCAATCAAAGCGTGTTACTGTGGGCTTGGGGGGGGATTTGGATCATTTCCTCATGAAGACTACAGAACGCAGCACCTGAAAACATACTTCCCCAGAAAGCAAGGGAACGTGGCACCGAGCCACATCACTCCAGAACTGATGCAGTGATTCATTATTCATCAACAAGACCTTGCAAAACCCGACGCTGGCATCTAAAACATGGCGATAATCACTGATATTTTCCTTCACCTCTGTGAGTTGCTATCAAACTTAAACAAAGAGAAAAGATTTGCATACCTGGATGACATTTCTTGCCACAGCCACAAACCAAGTAGCCTAATTTTTAGCTTGGTGCATTAAACCTAAGTGTGTCTTCCCAGTTGTTTTGTGGAACCCATAAGTGTGACTGAAGCTTTCTCATTTTCCACTTTTTCATCTGTCCCACTCATTGAACTAAAAGTAGAGAATGGCAAGTAGGGCTGGCACACAGTGTCTGACCATGCAGGCCACATTCATGTGGTACCTTCCTTTCATAGTAATAAACCAAGGACTCAGCCCTATCCTCTCAATCTAAACAGCCTCACTTCACTTTAAATACATCTCACTGCTTTATTCACAGTTGTTGTTTTAGTAGGTGAGATGTGGCCTTGTCATTGTTTTCCCAGTTCTCTCAGTCCTGGCCCTCGTGAGGATCATTGTTCATCTCTGTTAGCCCGTGTTCCCTGCTGAACACAGCTCCCCTTCCTGCCTTTCACCGAGGAGCGTTTGCATTTCCTGCTGCTGGACAAAAGCCATGCCCATGGTGACAGTCCATCCATTCAGGTGCCGCCAATCCGAACCCTGGCACTGTAAAATTTCATTTTTTACTGCCCCACACCAACCCTGCCTCCTTGCTGACTTTGAACAGTGCAAGCTGCTGCAGGACCAGAGGTGGAGATCTTTGCTTTGCTCCTTTCCTTCCTCTCTCCCCAGCTCAGCGTTACTCAACAGCTCTTGCCCGGGCAGAGGAAAGGGTTAAGCATGAAGAGACAGTGCTGTCCTGTCACAGTGCTGCCCTTTTGGCTCTTCCTCACACATACACACTGCTCACATAGCCTGCATTCCTCCCCGTTAACGCCACCAAGCTTTGACCTGAACTGGAGACAGAGCTAAATATGTGTGCACCTGTCCCCTTATAATGACCTGCTATTATCATTTCCCACCCCTCTTTTTTGATTGATGGATATTATATGCAGAGTGACCCTCAGGATTTTTTTTTTCCCCCCTCTTTTTGTTAGGCCTTGCTAAAGCAACCTGCAAATTAATTTAATATCCTCTTTTGGTTGGGAGCTATGAAACGAGGGCTCGAGGCTGATGATGCGTAAACCATTTGTGGCATGTATTTAATCTCTGGACAATGGATAGAGATGTTAGTGCATGCTACACTAAGTTCTATTTACGCTGGCTATTAAGTGCAGTCAAGCTGAAGGCAATCGGAGCACATTACAGGGCCTAATGGGAGAGGATGCTACACAACAGTACATTAAAGACTGAAAATGAATTAAAGAAGGAAGCATGGTAGAGAAAGCAGACAAGGAAAGGGTTCTGTATACAGATAACTCTTATTGACAGCACAAATATTCATGTACTCTGAGTTCCCAAATCCAATTTTGGTATTGGATACCACTCTAGAGGGAATGTTTTGAATTCCATTTTCATGCAGATACAAAATGACTCGCAGTCAGCCTGCCCCCTCCCACCTTCACCTCAGTGGTTTGCATAACCTGATGCTGGGAAATGCATCCCCTTTTTGCTGCCTTGCAAAGCTAAGCCAGATCCCTCTTGACCACCTGAATCAGGCCAGACTTTCCCAGCCTGCTCCCTGAAATGCATCTGCCCCAGGAATGACAAGGAGACCTTGCCGCACTCCCAGTCCATCTCACTCTCCTTGGCTCTTCTTGCTCTGGCTGTCACTGAGAAAATTCAAGCCCTCTGGGAAAGACAGCAGGAAAATGCTCAGTGGGAGAAGCCCATGAGTTGTGAACTCTGTATCTTTGCTTTTGCCTTTCTTGTCCCTGTTATCTGGATAGGAAGAATTTAGACATGATAAAGTACTGGCCTGCAGTCTTTTCAAAACCAAGCTCCAGAACCCCGGAGTGGCATTGCTGTACTCCATCTCACACACAATTTTATGAGTTTACTTTTATGCATAAAAATCTCCATTTGTGAAGAGACTGACCTGCTATGACTTCCTGAGTAAGGTGGTTTCACTTGTATTGTTGAAATAAAAGTCCAGTTTATAATTAAAAAATTTCACATAAGGGGAAGAGAAGCAGCAACGACCCTACTGAAGCCACATGCTCACACTGGTCAGCTCTGCTCATCATTGCTCCAAGGCTTTCCCAAGATCCAGCTCTGATTGTCACCATTCCTGGGGAATGAGATTCCCAGCAGAAGCCCAGATTGCAGACACTTACCTGATCCAGTCCCTGCTCCCTCAGTGGGAGAAAAAAAAGCCCAAGACTCCCAAAATCTTGAGACTACACTTGGATAAGACAAGAGAGCTTCCCCTCAGAACAGAATTGTGCTAAGAAACAATTTTTCTTTCTTTTGGGTGTCCAAGGCCTTGTCATCTCCTCTTCCTTCCACTTCTTGAAGTGCAGAGTAAGAGCATAAAGGAATTCCTTTTCACATAGCCAGTTTATTCTAAAAGCGTGTCTGGCAATAAAAGGAGAGAATATCAGAATCCTGTAGTAACCATCCTGGTTTGGCAGCAAGGGAGAGGTTTGGGTCTTTTAAAATACAAGCATAGTAAAAAAATCAATTCATTGCTAGCACAAACAGAAATATAGTGAAACCAATACTTGAGCTTAAAATACTACATACACAGGAATTCAAACTAATCTGTTCAAACCAGGCACTGACTAACCAGTGACTTTGTCTGGTTTCGAGGAGCAAACTTGTAGTTAAGCTCTGCAGAAAAAGAAGTGCATTTGTTTGCAAGCAAAGCTCCCAAGTTCAAGACAAATTATTTTCACACAGTACTTGGATAGGGCTGGAGGAAAGAGAAAGGAAAAAAGGGTTGTTTCATGGAGGTCTTTTTCTCCTTGGCTTTTGGAGGTAGTGAAACACTTTCTCCTCTCAAGGATATTCTTGTTGATGTAGTAATAGGTGTCCTTTCTGTTTTCCAGAGCAAAGCATTTTCTGGAGTAAATATATAATTTACATTTTCTATAAAATGTACCCTAATTACTTATTTTATAATTATTTTCCTGGGAAAAATAGTCTTGCTTATGTTTATAGAAATTTGAGACCTTCTCATATTTCTGCAGTAAGCTCCTTTGCTCGCGGTCATTGGAGTTTAGAGCCTATTGTGACACCAGGACAGTCTGAGTTAGCTCTGGGGGGTTTGCAGCAGGCAGATGCTGCCCAGCTACCACGGGCTCTGCTGCCTGTGACAATTTTAGCACAACCTCCTGCCCCATTCCTGAAACCATGGCCCAGCACACTCAGTACACGGCTCACAGCTACAATCTTTCAACAATGCCCCGAGAGTGATGAGACACAAATCACACACCCCAAAAGTGTTCATGGGCTTCTTGTCCCTTTCTGGGTGTTGAAGGTGATGCTCAGCTGCTGTGATCTGCAGAGCAGTTCAAGAACGAGCTGTTCTGATGTCAATTTGAGATCCTTCCTATTTTTAAAAGCATTTTGAGAGGAGGAAGAGTAAGGGAGAGAAGTGAGCAAGTGTTTCGTTCTTGCTAGCACGAAAAATCCAGTCACAGCTTTCTTTTTCACCTTCTTCTTGAGAGGTTCGCTGTCATCCCGTCCCCACCAACAGACTGGGTAAGCAGAAGAAAGAACAGGCAGGGGAGGAAATATTCTGAAAATTCTTACAGACCTCAAAACCTCTGATCAGAAGAGTAAAGGCTGAATGAAATCAACTTCCTGCCTTGGAGAGTGTAGGAGAAGTGAGTCGGGAAGTGAAGCAGTATCACACACAATCAGCAAGAAACATTTATCAAAGACCCAAAGGTCCTCTTTTCCTGGGGTTAACAGGAACAAATTCCCGATGTGACCGAAGGAGAGGGTGCCCTTACCTCCGGGGCACGCCACGCTGCTCGCTGGTGAACCAGGAACACCGCTCTGCTCTGGGGCCACGTGCACGGCCCTGTGAGTAACGCTTTGCGCTTTGCTTTCTCACCGAGCCTTACCCGGCCTAACAAGTTCTCCGCAGTTCAGGGAGTGTTCAAAAGGCTCAAAGTCTCTTGTTGTTTATAAGAAGAGTGTCTGTGGTCTATCATCGGTGCAATAAAGCTGCTGGAAATAATAATCATAATCAGTGGATGCAGCCCAAGTGGAACGTCACAGTCCAAGGCAGCACCTTCCCAGCCCAGATAGAACCCTCATCTGCAGGTCATTAAACTCTCTGTGAAGGCCAATACACAAATGAGAACCCATTGGGCAGTGCCACGGCCCTTTGTCAGGGGTTAAAACAAGCAACAAGGCAGGGTGAAGGACTCTGAAAACAGCCCTGTGAGCGCTTGCCTGCTGGGTCCAGCCTCATGTGGGAGGCCTCACCACCATCACCTTGGCTAATACACCTCTCTGGGCACTCTGCACACCCTCGGATGGTCAAACCACTCCTTGGTGCTGTCTCACGTGGGGAAAGGGAGCCGAGTCTTCTACACTCACTATTGACACCCTTGATTTGAATGTACTGTTCCAGAAGGAAAAAAATTGCTTTCATTATTAAAAATCTCCTACATTTCTAAAACTGCCGCTGTGTCTGACCCAGTGGCATGTTCCAGGGGATTTGCCATTGCTCACACAAACACTGGAATATCCCCTCTTCATGCATGTAATCAGGGAAGTCTGTGGGGTGTGTGGAAGGAGGGGGCAGGACAAGCAAACTCTCAAGGACAGTAAAAAAATTCTATTGAAGACATAGATGAAAAGCAGACAGAAGAGTGAAAAGGCAGTACATTAAACAAAGCACAGGAATGCACTGCTTTGTCCAGCTGCTGTGGCTGATGAACAGAACAGGCCCATGTGATGTGAAGTGGAGGGACCACAAAAATTATCACATAGGATTAATTTAAGATAGAGAAAAAATGACAGTCTGCAATCCTTGATTTTGTTTTCCACATCACAGGCTCACATGCCCATTGCCCATGATTTATGCATTGGGGTAGATGGCAAAGGCTGGAAAATCCACAATTCCCACACAAGCTACAGAATACTTCTCCTTTCACAGAGAATCCGTTGTTTTAGTTTGTCCTGATGACTTTGTGATGTTTGTATAGATGATAGATACTGAGTATTCCCCTGACAACCTTGGAAAACATGGTAAATAGAGGTGCTGGGGGTAGGAAAAGCACATTGTCCTGATCCAGGAGGTTGATAGGAGAGCAGAGGTAAGCACAAGGGTCAGCAAGGCAGGTAAGAGCCTGAGTTTTGTAGAGAAAAGACATTGGTTTGACGAGATTGCTGAAGAAATACGGCATGATTCTGCCTGAGCTGCCTTATCTGGAGTTACACATTTGTTTAGCTGACTTAAAATCATTTCAAAAATCCATGCAAGGTTTTTGGATTCTGAGACATCATTGGCATCACAACAAAAGAACAGAGGCTTTAAAATACTGTATTAAACAGGAAATTGCACAGCTCCCCACTGAAAATCTCTTCCCCACCTCATTTTCTGCATTCTTTTGCACTCTTCATCATTCTGGAAATTGAATTTTTAGGCACTCTCAAAATGGCCACAGCAGATAGTCTTGGCAAATCCAACTCTCAAGGAGAAAGGCAGATGAGGGGGCTGCAGCCCCACGCTATCCCTTCCTGCCATATCTGACACCTTGCAGCTTGTGATGAGTCTGCTGTGGAAAAAGTGAATATTTTTACTTTTCTAGTTCCCCTAAGGAGTTTTTAAGTAACAACTATTGTCTTGTAGCCTGTAGGTCAAGCAATTACCTCCGTTATATCCATTTACCAAACTGTAGCTTTCTCTTTTTATGTTTTTAATATATTCTTCAATCAGAAGGGATTGAAATAATTATATCTCAATATTTTGATTTCCTGAAAGTTTTTGGGGAAGTACATTAAACAATCCTCTAAATACCTTGCAGTGTCTTGCCCTTCTCAGTATTTTCCTCAGTTCCAGTTTCCCTCTTCTCTTTTCCATACAGAAAACTCCATTCTGTAACTTTTTATTTCAAAAGGTATAAAATCTCTGACAATCCATCCCAACTCTCCAATAGTTCTTAGCAGCCCATAACAATACCAGCTTCTCCAAGGATCAGTTTTACATAGTTTTTCCTTGCTTTGTATTAAACTCATAAAATGAGGAGCTGGTTCGTTGTTAACCCACTTTCCATGATTTCCCTTTATATTTTATAGCAACTTTGATATTTCAAAAACCTCTGCCTCCCTCCTTTCCTTACCACTGTATTTCATTCCCCAGCAATGCAGCATCTGAGCTGCAACATTCAGAGAATCAATAACCGAAAACTCTCCCTCACCTCTCTGTGCCTCACTGAACATCAGACCGTAACACCCCCTGGAAAATACATATTAGGGATGTTACAAGGTCTGTTGTTACCAAACTCGTTTCATTTCAGCCCCTTCCATGCAGGACCAATAAACACATGCTCTTTTCACCTACAAATCCCCAACAGCCTCTGCAATTAATACCTAATTAACAAACAAAAGCAGAGATGCCAGGTGGAACAGCACAAACCCACTCACAGCTCACAAAGGGAACAATTAACTCCTGTCAGCTAAGGACAGTAAGAAAAATATTTTGGTATTGAATAAAGCCCTCCTGCCAAGACTGGATGTGTTTAAAAAGATAAAATAAACCAGCTCCAGTTCAACTGCAAGATGTGGGCTCTGAATCAGGAATTGCTTATGGTAGGCCGGGGGCTGGACCAGAAGATCATTAGAATTCCCTTCTGACAATAAGACCCATAAATCCACTGTCCTTCCAACAACTTTTAAAACAGATTATTTATGTCTTTTCATATAAGCCATGAAGTCGCTTCCACAAGAGATAAAGCAGACTTCACCACTGAATGAGCTAAAAATTGCACGAATTGGCTTCCCCCAGCAAATTTCACACTTGTACATGGCTAACAAATTAACAACAGCATCTGCAGAGGGGAAAAACATATCTTCACTGTTCCCGACTTAAGTGAAGCCGTGCTTGAGCTCCAGCTGAGGTTCAGCCCATGGGGTTTGGCTGCCAGAGACGTGAGCTTGGTGCATGTGTCATCCTTGCAGGGTAAATCAGTGCCTGTCCCCATCATTGGTGCACAGAGAAGGTGGCTGCAGCCGGCTGGGTCTGCAGTGGGACAGCGTGTCCTCCTACTCCCTCTGCATCCTCCTGTGGGGTGGGCAGTGGGAAGTGTCCACATCCATCTCACTGCCTCTCCTTGCCCCATTTTCTCTGAATCTGGACGGCTTTGCCTAGTGGATACACCTGACCTCAGACCTCTCAGGCTGCTTCTCCTCTCAGCCCACCCTCTATGGCCCCAGAAGAGCTCTGGGTTTGCACATGTGAGGGTAAAGAACATCAGCCCTGGTTCACACTCAGCAAGGCAGGGATGGATCCTCTCCAACGGGAGCTCTGCAAGTGGGCAAAGAGCAGGGTCAGCCCCTTCTGCTCTCTGGCCATAAAGGACACATTAGTTAAGGTTAAGAACATTTTCCTGTGTCTAGAACTGTATAGTTGTTAGGGAAGGAACATCAGGTTTTTTTTAGTAACAGTGATGTTCCTTGGCCCATCCCTGGAAGCGTTCAAGGCCAGGGCATTGAGCAACCTGTTCTTGGAGAAGGTGTCCCTGCCCGTGGCAGGGGGTTGGAACAATATGATCTTTAAGGTTTCTTCCAACCCAAAACATTCTATGACTGTGATTCAGGGATAATAAAAAGGATTTTTCTGTGAAAAATCTGCTTTGCTCTCAAGTCTGAGTTTTCTTTACATGTGTTGTGTTTCTGTTGGTGCTGGTACCAAACCAGGACCTGGCAGTGCCTGTGGGCACAGGTTCCCCAGCCCTGCTGTCAACTATCCCTCCCTGCACATCATGGCAGATTAAACTCTGTTGTTGTTGTTGTTACTATTATTACTATTATTATTATTATTGTTGTATTCCCCACCAACCACCCAGGCTCTGTGCCCAGGGGTTTATCTCCCAGGTACCAGATCAGCACCTGAAGATGTGTTTGGATGGGGACAGACACCAGTGCAGCAGCAGCAGTTGTCCCATCCATCCTGCCCCACCAGGGCTCATGTGGTGACACTCGGTGCCCACCTGCCTGGCACTCAGGTTTATTTTCAGCCCCCGTGGTGTGACACTGCACTTTGCTAAATCCTGCACTCCAGAGCCAGCCACATTCCCACTGCAGCCGATGCACGCACAGTTCCCGAGTCCTGCACAGACCAGCCAGTAAATCAGGGCTGTAAAAGTATTTTTGGCCCCCTGCCCAGTATGTGTACCTCTTAATCCCTAATTCCAATTGTGTAAACAAGGCATGACATAACGGGTGTGCCATGGAAATATGCTCTATAAAGTTGATTACCACGCTTCATCCCATTAGAACTGCAGTCACTGTAAAACTCTAGATAAGGCTAAAGCAATTTATTTGTGTTTCTAAAGGAGATGGGCACATTTTGGCTTTTCAGGGCATGATCAAACTTGACAGGCGGATCTAGAGCTACTTTGCAGCTCTTATAACAGCTCATTTCGACCGGTACTGGGCAGGAATTTTTAAACCAGATATCTTAAAAGGTCAGAGCAACTGTGGCCGTTTCTCAAGCATGCAAAGAGCATAAAAAGCCTTGGATTGCTTGGGTGACTTCTTCAGCCAGATGTTGTCCCAGCTCCTGCTCTCTCCTGAGTGCAAGGGCGGCTCTCGGGGCTTTTGGAGGTCAGGAGCTCTGGGCACTAGGGAAAGAAGAGCTGCAGCCATGAACCCTGGCAGCCAAGCTGACTGTCACAGTGAGATTTTGTGCCGGGGTGACAGGAGGCAGCTGTGCTCCCCTTGTCCACCCAGGAACTTCCAACAGCCTCATCCAGCTCACAGCTCCCACCTGCAGCGTGGGGGTCAGGCCTGAAACTCCCTGCTCGGGATCACCCACAGCACCTGTGGCAAAGCTGGGGCTCCAGCCCAGGTCTCCTGAGTCCCATCCCAGAGCTGGCAGCTGCTGGAGGGTAAGGACTAGGGGCAAGACTGTCCTACAACCCCCCA
Organism: Ptilonorhynchus violaceus; assembly: GCA_013397565.1. Taxonomy (NCBI): domain Eukaryota; kingdom Metazoa; phylum Chordata; class Aves; order Passeriformes; family Ptilonorhynchidae; genus Ptilonorhynchus; species Ptilonorhynchus violaceus. Next base: position 2,141,510 of record VZRJ01013171.1, read on the forward strand.
TTTCCCATGGCATCGCAGCTCCGAGGGGAACCAAACACCCATCACAGACCTCAGGACCAGGAGGAATTGTGCTCGTGGACAGGCAAAAGCCAGAACTGCTGAGCCCAGGGTTTCTTTCCCTGCTTCGTGGGTCGAGGCCAGAATTCTCAAAAAACTCATGAAACCTTCCTTGAAGCTGCCCCTGGTTTGCAGCAAGCAGGAAACCTTTTCAGTTTCACATTTCACTTACAAATCAGCTCTGAGGAAAACAGCTACTGTGATCGAAGGCATTAAAAATTGATATAATTAACACAAATCAAGGGTATAATATATATCAACTTGTGCATGAGTTCAAAAGCTCTTTTTAAAGCCACAGAAGCCAAGGAATTTTTCCATTATCTCAGAAAGAGCTTGATAAAGTCTTTTGCTTGTAGAATTAAGCCTGTAGCAGCTGGTAGGGTTACTGAACCAGCTACAGCAGCCTTGTACTGTGTTATAAAGACATCTCTGTTGCCAGAAAAGAAAAGAAAAGAAAAGATAACGTGCATTCATAGAGGCATTTTTTAACCTGATTCTTTAGGCACCCCCCATCTCCCGCCCGCTCCCTCTGTCACCTCTTGAAAAGGTTTTTTCAGACTGGAACTGCACTTGAATTTAGTCTAATTGGAAGGAAATGTGAGACCCAAATCTTGGTTCTCATTGGCATGGAGACACTTGCATACAATCACGGTATGCAAAACAGCAGAAGTCTGAATTCATAATTGGACGTTCCAAAATGTAATTATGAAAGATGAAATGCTCCTTTCAATGAGAAGGCTGTAAATAGAATAATTAATTTTGTGTTTGCTTGAACAATTCTGTATTATGGACCTTACACTGGAACTGAAATTAATTAAGTGCACCAGGATTTATGGAGGAGGTGAAGAGAGAGGGAAAAAAAAGAATTAATCTGAAGTAAAAGATAGATGACTTTGTGAGTGTAATGATGCGTTAGTCTGGGGTATTCTTTAACAAATTTAGCAGGCATGTTCTGGGTACAAACAGCACTCACTGACAGAATTATCTCAACTAATGCAGCTGCTGGACTCTGAGCAAATTGAGATTGCAGATGAGTACTTTAGATTTAGAGCTGTTAACCCTCCGTGTGCTGGAGATGCGTTTCCATTCCCTGGGTGGGAAGGTTGGCTGTGTGTCCCCTGTGCCAAGGGCTGCAGGATGTGGCTGTGCAGCAGTTCCCTGGGCTCATGTGAGCACACACACGCAAACACACAGGAGCACGCACAGAAGAACATCCGGGAACACACGCAAACACGCACAAACACACACATGAACACACAGGAACACACACATGCACACAGGAACACACGTGTGCTCATCAGCCCCGGGCTCGGTGCAGGGTTGGAGGGCAATGCCCCATGTCAGGCAGTTCTGGGGAAACAGCAGAGGAAAGGCAGAGCACTCTCAAGAAAGGGAAAGGAAATGAGGAGAGCAGAGTTCAATCTCTCAGTGGACTCAGGGAAAGAAGGGATGGCAGCTACCGCCAGTTGTGATTTTTAAAGCAAGCGAAGCCGAAGTGAGCAGCCAAAAGAATAAGTCTAAACCAAACAGCTTAGCTGTGATGAGCTATTCCTGAGGTCATTTTATATGGAAACCCAGAATTATTCCCTTTTTCTGCTAAGATCAGGCTATAAAAACCCAGGTGTAAAAATCTCTTCCGATGCTTCATTCAGGACTAAAGCATTTTCCAGCCCTGAATGAATGAGGGATTTCAGATTTACCAGCCTGGCAGAGACCCCTGGGACACCCAGGGCAGTAAGCACTTCCAACATCCGGAGCAGTCGCTCAGAAGACATTTCCAGTCCCATAAACGTTATGCCTTACTGGTATAATTTTGAATAAAATAATGTAATTGGCCATAGATTCCCGAATAATCAATGTGATACTTCCCCTCCTCAGAGTCCCTCTGAGGCAGCACTTTATGGAGCGTTGGCTCGGCTGTGCAGGATCCCTGCACCATGCAGGGACACACTGGAGTTTAGCACGTTGTGTCTGTGGAGTGTCAGCTTTCCCTGCCCAAGAACCGGCTGCTGAGAGACACACGGCAGCTGGAACCACCCCCCGGGAATTCTTCAAGACTCTGGGAAGCAACCAATGAGAGGATGTGCTGGTGCAGCCCTGGGACGGAAGGAGAAGCACAAGCATTGAAGAGAGGATCCCTTATCTCTGCTTTATCATCTGCTCCTCCTCTGCTGGGATTTCCTTGCTAGGGAAAAACTTTCTCAAGGCTGATTTTATTCCTTAGTGGGATAGGATTCCTTGGTGTGGGACCTCCTTGTATTTCACGGACATCTGCTCCCAGAGACTGATGATCCAATTAAGCACGAATTGTACCACCCTTTATCAAAGTTCAGCACGACAAACTTCTCCCACTTCTCCCTGCAGAAAGCCCAGTGCAAAGCTGTGCCTGGTGAAGTCACTGGGATGGGAAAGGTGTGAAATCCACAACCCTCAGACATGACCTGATGTGTTCACAGCCAGGACAGGTGGCAGAGAGTGAGTTTGAAATGTATCCCTGCTCTTATCAGATCAAGCTGTTCCCAAGCCTCAGTGTTCCCCCAGGCTGTAGGAGACTCCACAGAGAGTGGAGTGATTGCTTTGTCTCAAAAACTGAAGCACCACAGTCTGTGAATAAGGGCCTCCTTCCTCATGGAAGAAAGCATTGGGATTGCAACTTCTGAGAGTTACAAACTCTGGATTACGGTTACCTGTCAATCTCTGGGTAGCAGAGTGCACTGGGGTACAGTGCCTATTTGCTTACCGATATTTGTTTTCATTTTCCACAATAAAATGCTAAATATGAACTACGGTTACTCTGCCTTAAATTGCAACAAGAGCCGCATTTTCCACTTGCTTGGTTATAGCCCTTTAAGTGATACATTATATTGTTTGCCAGAATACTTCTACAAAGTCTTTGCTTCATTTAACTTGTAGAACAATTCAGCCAGATTGGTCTATAAAAGGTGTACTTAAAATCAGGATTACCCCAGGACTCAAAAGTGCTGGGTGCTAAAACTCAGTCTCTCATTTCCCATGGCCTTCTGAGCATCTGAACATATTTATACCTTCTGCATTGCAGCAAACTTAATCAGAAGGACAGGCTTGCTAACATCTGTGCATTCCATTCACTTCTGGAGTCGTCTCAACCTCTTCTGAAACCTGATTCTGGCTGTCAGAGCACATAGCTCTCCATGCCGGGTATTATTTGGACATGTAGACATCTGTCATCAGGAAGTGTGATAGATGGTTTTATTAACCCACACAGGCAAAGGCTGTGACAGCAAAGGGCTCTTTCGCAGGGAGAAAGTGTCTGAAAACCTTACAAGTCTGCTCCGGACTTTTCCCAGCCTGTGCTCGCGGCAGGGACCGAACACTTGGAAGAGGAAGATGTGTCACACAGCTCAAGCTGGGCATATTCCCCCCGGCTAGATTTGGCCAAAATAGGTAAAACAAGTACCACAGGTGATACGGCATCTCCAACAGCAGAAGGAGAAATGGAAAAGGGGTAGGTTTAGATTGGATATTAGGAAAAAATTCTTCCCTGTGAGGGCGGTGAGGCCCTGGCACAGGTTGTCCAGAGAAGCTGTGGCTGCCCCATCCCAGGGGGTGTTCAAGGCCAGGTTGGACAGGGCTTGCAGCAACCTGGGATAGTGGAAGGTGTCCCTGGCTACAGCAGGGGGTTGGAATGAGATTACCTTTAAGGTCCCTTCCAACACAAACCATTCTGTGATTCTGTGATTCTAAGGTAAACTGATCTCCAGTGGCAGAAATTCCCGCAGGTAATTTCTGTAGCAAACTGCAGCCAGAAATGAAGACTCTGCTTTACAAATAAGTTTAAGGAAAATGGAAATCTCTTTTAATAGAACCACCACAAAGATTTCATTTAAATCACTCAGGAACTAAACACAAATTCACGAACTAGTCCTCACAGCTGCTTTTTCTTCTCAAATTCTTTCTCCTTCCAATGTTCTATCTAGCAGTCACCTGCAGCCAGGACTTTGCACCAACAAATGCTTAAGGCAAAGTCTAGAGACAAACTGGAATTTTTGGATGCTTAGTTTTGGGGTTTGGTCTGTATCCATATGTAGTTCCAGCCTCAGTGGGGACAATGCTTTCTGTCTCCCAACCTTCCAAAAATAGTCAAATGCAATGAATCCTTGCTGGTTTTCCATTTCCCATGATTCTAGAATTCCTGTGCTGAGGCTCCCAGAGAATTGAGACCAGATACAGACAGAGGAATGTGTCCCTGTTACTTCTTTTCCAAAAAGCCTGTTACTACAGCAGCCAGTGGCTCCCAGCTGGGAAGTGATGGGGTTGGTGTTGGGGGTCCAAGGACCCTCATTTTTCCTCTCCTTGTTGTCCACCCGCTTTAAGCTGAATTTTATTACTTTTTTTTGTGAGCAACATGGTTCCCCCACATCCCTCTGAGCCTGCATTTGAGCTGAATCCCCCTCAAAAATGCCAGTACATGTGTGTGTGTTGTGTGACACATTAACACACAGAGACATCTAAGTATGTACAGGTACACACTGTGGTGCTGGTGAACTTTATCTTCATAAGGGCACCAGAAGGATGAATAAGATAAAATCAGTTGTATCTTTTTATTTACAAAGGCAAGGGATTGCACTTGTCTTTGCCATTTGGGAAAAGCTGCATCTGCAACTTTAGGTTTGTAAGTTTTGGGTTGTTGCACATGTTGCAAACATTTCAGGGTAATCCATGTTGTTACATCCCATGACGCTGCTGCAGACTGTGAGAGATGGATAGATAGTGATTTCCTTTAAGCCCTAATTTCTGGAAACGAATGACTGGCCAGAAACCTCAGCTTTCAAAATGAAAAGAAAGATAAAGAGGTTGGTAAAATTTCTGTGTACGGGAAATCTGAAAATGGGATTTAGATGGAAGCAAGAATCTTGCAAACAAGACAGGATTTAAAAGTTTATATGGAGCAATGAACAAGCAAACCCATAATCTTGAGCTGATTTTTGTCCACTTGCTTTGACAATAATGCCAGGCACCACCTTCAAAAAATAACGTTTCATCTCATGCAGAAACACAAAGGCTTATTTTTAGAAACATCCTGTCAATAAAAGCAGAAAAAAAGCCAAATCTCCCTAATCACTGTAACAGGATAACGCAAACTAATGACATAACCTGCAATTTTGCAGATTTATATTATAGAAGGAATGAAAAAAACCCTCACCAACCCCCCTGACACTGATTCATCAAATAAATTAACTGTGTTCATCAGTTAACTCTCGCTGGTCAAATAGGGTTAAAATTCTTGGATCTAATTCACATTGCTAATTTTGCAAAGGGGAAAAAAAGCACAGTGGGATAGCAGGAGCCAAATCTGCTATTTTGCCATAACTGACTGAACCTCTAGGGCTGGTGTTTTATTCTTGCAATATTTCTTTTAATAAAAAAAGTGCCTGATTAAAACAGCCTTTTAGAAAACATTAATTCAGGAGCTAAAAAAAAAAAAAAAATTCAAATGAACTCAAATAGATTTTCCCTGGTACGTTAACGTTGCATTTAGGATAATGGATAAGGAGAAGGATGGATTCTGTAGGTATAAATCAATAGGCGAGGGGGGTTGATGAAACTGCAACCTGTGAGAGTGAAGCCCTGGTGGTTTGTGATATCATCAGGAGCCCGAGATTAATTTGTTTGACAGTCCAGGCTCCTGCATTCATTATTTTAGCAACAGGACCACGCTGCACACAATAACCAGGCAGCCAACGTGCCCTCACCCAGAGCCCCTACGAGCACCCAGGGTGAAGCAAAAATCCCAGCTGACTTGACAGCAGGATACGTGGACAGATTATCCTTTCTATTGCTGTAAGAAAACTGATGGAGAAGGGGGGCTGTGGAGCCATGGAGATATAATTGGTAGTTCTGGATTAGCCCCTCCACTGGTCACACTGGCCGGTCACACACCCGGCAAGGATCTGGCTCTGCCCCTCTTACAAGGCTCAGTGCTGCCTTGATGAAGATGTGTTAATGATTTCATTAGGATTTCAAGGGGAATGGGATCGGTGGCAGCATGGATAAATGAACAACACTCTGCTCCCAGCCTGCTCTCTCGACGGTTTCTGCCTTTGAATTTTCTCTGGCTGAAAATAAAAGTTTTCAGAGGCAAAATTTTTGGTTTGCAAGGAAAAGAAAAAAGAGTTAAGTCAGTCAGGTGCTGGAAACCCCAAATAACTGTATGTACGCTCTGTTTTCTATACTCACTGCTCGTTTTTCTTGCAGCCTTATGACCAAATCCTGCTCCCCTCGTGCTCCATCTAAGGGCCTCTGAAACCCCATGAAAGGACCATTGATTTTAATGGCTATTGGATCAGATCCTTGTTCTTAGGAATAGCCGCATTAATTTCATATGGCCTGTTTATGTGAGTAAATTGGCCCCAATTTGGCCCCAAGTCTGTGACTTTCCTAGCCCTGGGAACAGGCAGAAATCCCTGTCCTGTTCTGCTGTACAGTCTATCCCGTCCAGCTGGAGTTAAGTGTACCTCATTACTCAGGGAAATTTGGATTTGGATAATTCCTCACTGATAAACAACATATTGCTATAATTAGCAAGTGTGGACTGGGAATCCTGGAAATGGAGTCTGTCCAATCTGTCAATTTAGGAACATATTGTTTAATTTACACAGTGCAGCACATTGTGCAACCTGAGAAGGCTCCCCCAGCCTGGGCCAGAGCAGGGCTTGCTGCTGCCTCCAACTTGGGAAAGCAGCTCTCAGCTTCAGACACCAATTCTGACACTCTTCTTCTTCCTCTTGGCCTCCTCGTCTAAGCTGAAAGTGAAAGAAGCTGAAAAGGCTGAAAAGGCCATGCACAGCTCCTGTGCAACCACTGCCAAGCTGTTTTCACAGTTAAACCCTGAGGATCCCCATTTTCCAGAAGGAAAGTCTTCCAGAAGGGGAGACTTTGTGCAAGAAATGTTGTGAGAGGGAGAATACAGTCCAAATCATGGAATCACAGAATGGTTTGGGCTGGAAGGGACCCTAAAGACCATCTCAGTTCCAACACTCCCACCATGGGCAGGGACATCTTCCACTATCCCACGTTGCTCCAAGCCCTGTCCAACCTGGCCTCGAACCATCCAGGAATGGGGCAGCCACAGCTTCTCTGGGCAACCTGTGCTGGTGTCTGACCACCTTCACAGGGAAGAATTTCTTCCTAATATCCAATCTAATCCTGCCCTCTGTCAGTTTGAAGCCATAATGACTGTTCTGAAGTGCCAGGTTCAACACACAAGCTCCTGTGCTGGTGCACCCAGGCTCTGGGAGCCCTGAGCTGCAGGGTGAGAGAAGCCAGCCAGCCTGGAGCACAGCACAGAGTCCAAGGTGACCATCCAAAACCTGCTCCACAGAGGGCTGCTGGGTTTTTTGGGAAACTACCATGAAAAGACCAACAGAAATGCACAGCAGAGTTGTTTTAATACAAATATATTAAATTTCCACCCAGGCTGACCTGACTCATCAAGCATCATGTTTTGCCTCTCATTCTCCAGGCCAGATTCTTCTTCAGTTATCAGACTTCACTCCCCTGCTTGTCTTCTAATCAAAGCAAACCACTCTAACTTTTAAATGAAACTAATTTTCATATTGCCCACATATACATACAGTTAAGAAATTACAGTGACAGTGATAAAAAATGTTAATTTTTCTTTCCAGATGCTTGTAAAACAGCCTTAACATATGTCCGCTGTTTAATTAACAGAGCGGCAGCATGGTGGAGGGAAGCCAAGCTAATAATTTAAAGAAGCATTCTCCCTCCCTTGATTTGAATCCCAAAACACATCCATCATGTGCATTTCTGAAACTGCAAAAGATTTAATTTTCTGAACTTTCAGCAAACATCATAAAACAAGTCAAAGAGAAACCTGAAGTCAGGAGTGATCGCCTTTGAGAGAGTTCAGCTTCAGAACTTGCACAGAAATTCATTTCCTTAAGTGACTGAAAACTCCACTGCTTTTTTTTTTTTTTTAAATTAGCTTTTATTGTCATCTCCTGCTGGGTGGCCAAAAGGTGCCATTTTGCTGCTCAGGTTCTGGTTTTGAGCTGCCTCCTTGCTTAAGATTGATGAGGATTCAATTCCTTCCTCTAAGCAGAGCCAGGATGAAGCCAGTCATCTCACCCACTCATGGACCCTCTTCCTGTAATATTTGTGCGCTACGAAATTTCTGGAGTATCTGTCTTTCCCCCCCACGAAGTACAGACATGCTGGGGGCTGAGACAGTTTAAATTGCATGTTCAACACATGCATTTTATCTAACTCCACTTTTGAAATCCAGCTGCCCACAGGTCACTCAGCCCAAGCTCTGGAGGGGGAGCAGTGAGGATGCTGAGGACCTTGGTGTGAGGTGAAGGTCTCACTCTTGCAAGGCTGGGGCAGACGAAGTCCAGAGACCAGCACAGGGCTGATATCCCAAACTCTGCTCTCCCAAGGGCAGCACTGAGGGTCTGAGATGGAGCAAACAGAGCAGAGAAGGTGCTGGTCCCTGAGCTCACATGTGCTCCCGACACTCCTCTTTGTCCCCTCATAAAGACAAGGCCTCAGGGACAAGGCAAACTTAAAACTGTCACTGGCAAAATCGGCACAGAGGTCATGTCTCTGAAGCCAAAGTGAACTCCACAGTGAGGGACCTGCCCTGCCCCCAAAAGCACATCGAGAGCTTCATCCCCCTCTGCCCTTCGTGTCTGGGATGACTGCAGGTTATTTAAAGGTGCAAAAAGCTCTCCTTGCTCCTGTTGTCAGCAAACAACAGCTTGTACGTAGAAGGGATCAAATCCCTCCTGGAGATTACTCTGAGATCCATGGGAGAGGAGGAGGTTCTACCGCAGCCATTAACCTCTTCTGGGATAAGCAGACACAGAGAAAGTCAGCACTGCCCACTACTCACAGCCAGGAAATGATGCTCTTGGCCCCCATCCTCTGCAGAGCTAATGACTCCTCCCGAGGGACCAATATGCCTGGGGAAAGGAGGTTGTGTTTTATCAACCTGACGGAGCAGCCTCCGTTCCCAGAGAGACACACGGTGTAAAAGACAAAGCAGCACGGTGCCAGCTAGGGAAATACACCCTTTCCTCTGTGAAAAGGAAGAGATTTGTCAAAGGTGATGCTGCATTTTATTACTGTATTGAATGGAAGAGCACATTAAAAGACTTCTGTTAAATATTAAACAGGAAGAGGAAAGATGGGGACAGAGCATTTTCCTTCTCCAACTTTTGTAGGGAGCACTCAGTCATAAAGCAACTCAGAAATTAATCTGCTGATAGATTAGAGACTCTGAGTGTTAATTGACCCTTTGATCTCCCAGTTGTTATTTTGGGTCTTGCAGGGAGGGATATTAATGAATCTGAAGTTATTAAATGAATTCCTCACTTGCTGTGGCAGCATTTGGCTCCCGCCAGAGAGGTTCCCTTTGGGTTGGCCCTGCTCTGGCTGGAGTTCTCAAAGGGATGGAGGCAGAGACAGGTAGCACATGACAGGCAGGATGAGAGCACCCAGCTGTAGCCACCAGACACTCTTCATGCTCTGCATGACTAAAGGGAGCTGAAAACTCCCCAGCTTGAAATCGAGAGCATTTCACAGACCCTTGGATCAGCGTCACTCCTAATCCCAGCACAGCTCAAAGCCAGAATCTGTTGCAAAGGATCTGTTGCAAAGGATCTGTTTATCACCTTCCTCCTTTCAGAGCCCACCAGGAGGGTGGTACAAACAGACCTGGTCAAATTTCCCCAGGTTTCAGTATCCCTGGAGCACCTCTGCACCCTTTGGGAGGGTTACACCACGCGTTTGTTTTGCCTTGTTTTCATCATGGAACCTCAGGCATTTTCCAGAGGTCCTTCTCCGTAATTGTGAGACCATTGGGCCATGGACAAGGTCACTGTCCTGTGGGAGGGACTGAACGGCAGAACCTCTGCAAAAACCTGAGCTGGGCTTGTTTATGCCATGGCCCTACGTGTTACTGGTGTCACAATCAGACAAAATTTCTCCAAGGCACACAGAGAGTGGTGGAAGGACCATCTTGGATGGAGTTTCCTCTTAGTCTTAAAGCTGGAGATGAATATTTGGAAAAAAAATTGCAAGCACTGAGTCAGTTAATACAGCAGGGCCTTCCTCCAGAAACCTGGCCAGCTCTCCCCATTAAAGAGCTGGTCCTTGGCTAGCTCTCCAAAGGAGGATCAGTGACTGTGTACATTAAAAATGCTATCACCATTATGGGCTCTTCACTAAAGGTACAAGAGCATGACAAATATATGTAATTTGCAAATTGGCTGGTCTTTTGCAATAATTTAGAGACACTAGTTAGCGGCAATAGAAATCTAACAATTACTGATGTTTAAGGTTTGCATTGTTGCTCTGTGAATATTTCATGCATAAATGAACTTCCCCTGGACCAACTGCTGTTTCTGATGAGGCGCTCTGAGGCTTTATTGCCAAATACACAGCGGGGCTCCCCCAATGAGCCACATAACGGATGATGCATCACCTTCGCAGCTTAAATAATGCAGAGTATCTGCATTTTATAGAGTGGTGGTACACTTTATTTACATATCAACTGAGTGGCCAGACTGAATATGAAGAAATATGTGAAGAAAAGAACATGGCACTTTTAATATTTCATATTAGCAAGCGCCCTGGAGGACGAGCCTCAGCAGGCTGAGATGTGAGCTGATCTGCCTGATTTCTGTCTCTCTCTGAGAAAATCTCTTGCAAAACTGATGCAACAAATGTCTTTTCCCACTCCTGGGAACTTCTTCAGCATTATTGAAGACAAAAGGTGTAGACTGTTAATCGGAGATTGACTTTCCGAGGTCCATTTGTTTGGGAAGAGAATCAAACCCACCTTTAAAATCTCATCCTGTTCTTTCCTGGGGCTGCTGGGAGTTGTAGTCTTCCTCTCTCTCACTCCGGAGGGAGCTGCAGAGTATTTCTGCTCATAGGGGGGCCACCCACAAAGCCCCATCAAGCTGCTAGGACTGTGACGAGGCCCAGACCTCATAGGAAAAGTATCATCCAAAATGCAGAATTATTATTAACAGCTGATGATACTTCCTATGTCAATGAGTCTGGGTTGATGGAAGGGAAAAGTTATACATGAAAGCAAGAACTACTTCCCTATGAACAATGTGGCTTGCACATCATAGTCTATATGGGACTGTATCTCAGGGTATGGATCCTCTTTCTTAAGCAGATTATCCAAACATTCACACCTGACCCCCACATAAAATCCTCCTTTGCCATTCATGAAAGCCCCTCAGATCTCATCCCAAAAAGGCCCTGCCCAGGGAACTGGTCCAAGCCCTGGAGTGTTGGCCATCATTATTGTCCCCTCATGGCAAAGAGTTCCAGTCACCAAACATGGCAAAGATATTGAATTGTTTAAAGCAGCAATCTGCATCCACCACGGAAAGAATGGCCCAGCAGAGCACAGGCACCAATCCTTCACCTGCTTTTCGGCAGGACGGGTGGGGATGTGTCTGCTCACCACAAGCTCCTGCTCTGTCCAGCATCTGTTGGCAGTGTGCAGCGTCTCCCTCACATTATGCCTCATTCAAAGAGGAGCTGATGTGTACCAGCCCTTTTTTGTACAAACCTATTAAAATTCCAATGCAAATGACCGGATTCATAATCTGAGCTTCATTGAGAAACACAGTTTCCTGCTTTCCCCAGTAATGAAATTATTGGTTGTGCAGATGCTCCATTTCTAAGCTAATTCAATCTCCGCCTGGTTTCTTTGAGGCGGGATGTGTGAGGGCAGGGGAGTGAGGATGTGCAGGTTTGTGTGCTCGTGCACGCAGCCCCACACATCTGCACAGCGTGTGTCCCAGCACACACATCCACGGGCTATTTAGTTAGATAGCCAATTATAATTATAAATGCAATGGGAATACCAGCAGTATATTGTATAGACACGATTAAAAATAAACTGGGAAAGCTAAAAGCAGCTTAGTCGCCAGAAACTAATACACTACAGGGGCAAGTTGTGGAAATGCCTGATTATTCTCTCTTGCTCACTCCATCCCTGGGGGATCTTCCTGAACTGTTACTTTAACTGCTCAACTTGCCTTTTCCACTGTGATAGTCAGCAGATGAAGCCCTTCACATTTAAGTGTAATAGTGCCAGAGAGACCAACTGCTCCTAAGAGTTACGACCTATAAATGTCGCTTCTGTGTCAGAATGAGAATGTGCCACCGAAGATGCTGAAGTCTGCAGAGGGTTTGCTTGACAATTCACGCAGGCCATTAAACTTACTCCTCCCCTCGTCCCCCCAGCATTGTGTACACTGGGATTTCTTGCTTGCTTTCACAGCTTTCTGAGTAGCTCTTCCAAAGCTGGCAACAACTGAGCAATTTATCCCCGGGACAGAGTGTACGGCACAGCATTTGTTCAAGCTGCACTTCTCTTCACCTGTCATGGCTAATGAGAGCTCCAGGACAGACTGCCTGTACTTCCCTGCATCAAGTGTGGGTATCCTTACCCAGGGCACAGAGAAAATGGAGATGGACATCATGTGGTGCCAGGATGAGACAAGGAGTCGTGCAAAGTGGTTATAAATCAGCCCTCCCGTCCAGGATGGTTGCCAGCTGCAAGTGGTACTGCCCTTGCCCTTTGCATGGGAACCCTCACAGCCTTCTCCATCCATTCTCACCCTGTCCTGGATGTGGTTTGGCAGGTCTGGATGGAGAATGAGAACTATTTCTATTTCCCCACAGCACCCAGATGCTTCTGGCCGACTGAATAAGAGGCCTTTCGGTCTGCCTTGGTCAGGAGGACATGATTACTTCTCAGCCTGAAGGGTACAGCAAGAAGAATAACAATAGCTGGGCACAGGGTTGGATTTTTTGACTAATAACCCAGTTCTGGCCTTAGCTGAAAGTCCAGCTCACCACAGCCATAAGCATAATTCAGAAGAGAAGCAGGAATTCACACCACATTAACATTTAGCCCAGTATTCACATTTACTCAGGTATAAGATATTTAATATTTACTCATTTTGGTTATCTCTTAGACCCTGACAGCTGGTCCCCAAGGCAGGTACAGGTGCACCGTGGTGCACTCAGGCAGTGCAAAAGTGGTGTGGGACATGCACAACACAGTGCCACACACTCACTAGTGTTCCTGCCCCTTTTCCTTCTGGGAAAAGAGGGGGTTTGATACCTTGGGAAGGGATGAAAAACGCCTCTCTGAGAGGAATGATGGTGCAGAAAACCCCAGGGCTTGGTTTTGCGCACTGCTGGGGGTGGCAGGGCACAAAGGGAAGTCACAGACAGCAGAGAGGGTGAGTTTGGGGTGAGTGATGAGCCCTCACTGTGGAGCAGACCCAGGCAGGGATGTGCAGAAAGGCTGGACCATACAGACAGTGCAGCTGGAGGAGGGAGACAGACCCTCTGCGGCAAAGGGAGGCAGATCATACGGGCAGCTGCTTCCCGGGTGGGAAAAGGGAATAGGATGGAGGAGTCCTGGAAGGCTGACAGGCAGGGCTGACTCCACTTGGGGTGTTATTATGCTCCATATCAGCTTGGAATCTGGAGGAACAAGCCCATGATAGCCCCAGCTTGTGGAAAGTCAGATGCTGCCATCCTCACTCCCACTCCATCCCATCCTGAGGTCCCCACAGTGGCTCTCTCCCCTCCCCATCAGCCTCCCCCATCTCCAGCCCTCGGCAGCAGTGGGTGGCTGCCAGTGCCACCAGCACACGGGGAGGAGGCAGCAGCTGATTCACAGCCACTTGACCAGAGCTCTTGGTTGAATCGGGACCCAGACGGGGAGGGGGAAGAGCTGAGGATCCTTTTGAGGCCGCCACCTGGGACTGGCGGCACTTCTACTAATGCACAGTGAACAGCTAAATCATACATTATTGATTTGTCAGACGTATTTGCATATAAATAAGCATGATCATTCATACAAACCTTAATGTTGTTGTTCTCCCTTTAGTGTTGTGATCACAGATGAATGACTCTAGTTAGACACAATTCAGGAAAGCTTGTACCACTGCAGCAAAGTAAGCTGCTGATTTAAAACTACATTTATTGGAGCATGTAAGTGTGACAGTCTATTGGTGAATTTGGGGATAATTAGTCTAAAAGACAAGATAAATGAATCCTGAAAGTGGTATTGTGATGAAGAAATGATCCCTCCATGCTACTAAAGCTTTGATGCCAGAAATATTGTAAATGATAATTAACTGGGAAACACAGAGGAATTATATTTCAATTGTGTTTTCAAAAGGACTTAGAATTTTACAGGCAAATTGATTCGGTTCTCCCCCTCCCCCAGCCCTGTGATTATGAAAGATTGTCTAATTTACAACATGAACTATGAAGCATATGACAAATCGCTGGCTTGCTTTTATGCATCTTGTTTGTACATTTCTCCCTGGTAGATATCTGCTTATTGTTTTTAAGCAAACCAAGACATGTATTTTTCAATTAGTCTTTCCCTAGGCCTAATCTAGACAGATCTGCAGGCCAGCACAACACACTGACCCATGAAAATTATATCTGCTGTATTAATTCATTAAGCATTGCAGGATCAAGCTGTAAGATCTCACTCCCTGATAACATCAGCAGCGTGAGCAGGGTTAGTCTGCATCCCTCCCCTGAAAAGAAAATATTATAGATTGTGCAATGCAGGGGAAACATTGCTTGCTAACACTTCATTTTAATTGTCCTAAATTAGAGCTGAAGACTTACAAAACTGTGCGTGACAGCCAATGAATACCAAATGAATTCATTAGGATCAAGGCTGTTACAATGAATAACTAACGAATCTATAACAACAGCCATATCCTTTATGCCTCGGCTGGCGGCTGCAGCAGGGAGCCCTGGAGGGAGCTCTCCTGACCCTGAGGCCAGCAAGCTTTGCCCCATGCCTGCCTCTAATCGCAGCTCTGAGGGGAGCTGGTGTCACCTGGATGGCTCAGGGTTAGGGACAGCGTGCAGGGGGATGAAGAAGGGGATCAAACTGCACCTTGCAGGTGAATTGCAGGAGCAGGGCACAGCCACCAAGCCCTGAGCTTTGGAATATCCTGCCTGGATTCCATGGGACCAGAGATGCAGCTTGAGACACATCCTGCCACTTGTTCCAGGATATCCCAGCACTGCTGCTATTGAGTCCTGCCTTCCCACTGGAGTTACCAGGCTGAAACCCACCTACTATCTCCCATAACAGGTGCATCCAGCTCAGCACACACACTCTGATCCATCCCAAAGGATGCAAGTGTCCCGTGATGGTTTGGACTGTTTCTGCCTGTGCTCTGGGGTAGGGTGTCCCTGGTGAACACAGAAAGGTGTTGCTAAAGGAGGGAAAAAAGAGAGAAACAGCTTCATCTGCAAGGAGTTTGCACCTTGTGTTTCTCTGGTGGGACTCACCATAACTCATACAAGATTCCGTGATTTGGGACCATGAAAGAAGGGGGAAATTGGGGCTTTTATTACTATGGAGAGGTTTTATATGGTATTGTCTTCCTTAGCAGAAGATCTTAATTTTTTGGGTGGATATTCAATGAAAGAAAATACAAAAGACAATGACTTAGCTAAGTTGCCTCTCAAACCACTGCAGCTGTGTCAGGGAAGGGAGCCTTGGAGCAGGAAGGCAGGAAGACCACCCTGCCAGGGAGCATCTCAGGACACTGCAGCTGATACCAAACCATCACCAGGTTTCTACCAACAGGAAAGAGGATATCACTGTGACAAAGAATTTCTGCTAATTGGATGTTCAAAGAAACACATGGAGAACCAGGGGAACGCTTTGTTCTGCATCGCTACATCAACGCTGTTCGTTCCCAAGTGATGCCAAATTCTTCTCCCTCTGGTCAAGGTTCCCATATTTTTTTGCACAGCCCCAGTGCTTCTGAAGGAGGAGGGAATATTTCTGAATTGAGGAAAGATTTCCAAGGAGCCCAGAAATTTGCAAAAGGTCTCAAGCTAATGGCATTTGTTTCTTTTAAAAGAGGTGTCCCAGCATAGGCAGAAGGGTGCTGAGCCTCACTGCCCCTCTGGGCTCAGTGAAGCCTCACAGGCAGAGGTGATGAAACCTGGCAGGTGAACTTGTGCTCTTGCTTCCACCTTTCTGCCACACCCCCTAAATAATGGTTCCTGTCCTCAAAAGAGAACATGTTCCTGACTCAAATTTCAACATACCTTCACCAGCACTTTCCACTTTCCATTTGCAGGGACTGGGAGACAAGTGTCTGTTGCTTGGAAGTGGAGCAGCATAGACAGCAAGGGGCAACTGCTTCTTAACCTCACTTCAGCAAAGCTTCCTGAGCCAGCACATCTTGGTCAATATTTCCAAGTAATTCTGAGGTCTTGGAACAAAAAGCCTGGGTTTTGTATGAAAAATTGTTCAGATTGTAAGGAAGAGGCTACTGGAACCCCTGGGGAAGGAGTGCTAGACAGGAGACAGTACAGCTGGGAAAATGGAGGGACAAGGGGTAATCATCCTCTGAAATCTTGATAGCAGAAGCAGGGCCCCTGCCCTTGCTGATGTGCTTTTGGGAAATGTAGCTCATCCTGGAAAAAGAAGGTAAAAGCCAAGCATGTGCAGGGAGCCTCTCTGGTGTGCAGCCTCCGCCTCCGTTCAGGCTGTTTGCAAACTCTCTCCATGCTTATCATCATGTAATTGAAATAATGTGTATTGACAGAGACTTGAAAACAACTGCTCAATTTTCCTGAAAATTCAATTAAACTTCGTTTATTCTGGGGATCGATCCAATTAAAAGGGGGGAAATTTCAGATGGTCCGAGCCTTACAATCCATCTTAACACACCGTGTCTATCACCGTGATGTAATAATTCCCCCAATCAATGCTTTAAAAGCATTTAGCAGTCTTGATAATGAACTTTTGTCAAAATAGCCTTACAAAGCAATAAATGAGAGCAGATTAATATGTAGTCATAAAGCTATGAATGGTTTAACGCTTTGAAAGGTTTGCTTCATAAATTAGACTTCTTTATTTATTTCTTTGTCATAATCTCTGTCTCTCCCTGATACTATTGCCCAAGGTTTGGGTAGACAAGAAGGACCTGGGCTTCTGGGGTGAGTCCTTGTTATGAGAGAAATGGATGGATATGAACTAAGGGATGTCATATCCTGGCCTGGTTTATTGACATTACAGACAACTCCTGTGGCCACCATGGGCGAAAGCAGAGCAGCTGTAAGTTAACTTGTCATAGCACTGATTCTCAAATCTTGAACAAAGGGATCTCTATTCAAATTTCCAGCAAGGCTGATTCCCACCCACTGAACCAGCCCCGTCTGACTGCCTTAGGACTACCATAACTGTAGGAGAGTCTTTTCACAACCACTGTGGATTGGGAAACATGCCCCATTCCGACACTGTGAGGGGTTATGCAAGGGCCCTTAATTGTGGCACTTCTTTAGGAAATGCCTGGTTTAAATGTCCTCCTTCCCTGGTACTGATTTAAGATATTAAATCATCTTCCTAACACTGTAGCTTCAGGCTGACCCCACCAACTCCCATCCTGCTTTATAACATCTGGGGATGCCATGCATTTTGATTCTCAGCTAGAATAGGTTCTTGAATAGTTTTCTGCTTCTTGCACATAACTGTGCTTAGGAGAATTACCCATCTCCCCTACTGCACTCTCAACGTGCTGTTCACAACAAGGAGGTTTTCTTAAATGTCTGGTACTCACTAGAAGAACCAAAATTAGCAAAGACACAGCTTAGAAATGGGAACCTCAAAGGGTATATTACTGCTGCAGACAGGAGCAGGGAAAATGCTTCTTCTCCAAAGGAGGGCATGAGGTCCTAGTTTGGAAATGCAGATTTCCATTCTAATATTAATTTTAAGTGCCCTGGCTAAAACTCTCTCCTGGCAAAGTCTAATGCAGAGTAACCTGCATGCAAGACCCCACTGCTGGAGAGGGCAGGTGGTTTCAAATAATCATTTTTATTCTTCTCCAGTGCCATGAAAAGTTGCTTGCAGAGTGTGTGTGGTGCTGGAGGGCGACAACTCGCGGGAGACAGGCAGAGAACAGCTTTGCCCCTTCCTCCTCGGGCTCCTTTAGCACGTTGTTAATGCACTGGGCAAGCTGCCAGCTTCTGGAGAAGAACCCGTGTGTCACAGACCTTCGGCTGCACTGAGGGCTTCACCATCCTGGGGCTCAGTGTCCCTCTGGGGTTGAAAACACAGTGAGGGGAACTGGTCCCCAGGATCTTCATCAAATTTTAACAGCATCCCGCGTTTGTAAGAGCAACTGATTTGCTTTTCAGGGATGCTGTGGCCACCCCGATCTCACTGCACTTGCTCTGCAAAGGCAATTCTGCACACCCCACAAAGGGTGCCCTTCTCTGCAGGGGCAGAGCCGCCCTTCAGCACCTCAGAGCAGCAGCCTGACATTTCTGGAGACACCAAACGGAGGGAGAAAAACCCATTGCACTGAGTGGGAGCCGCAGGGAGAGGAGAGCCTGCACCCATCTCTCCGATGCTGTCAGTCAAACAGGCCCCACAGTATCGTATTAATCCTTGTGACTTTGGTTCCTGCAAACTGAGTGCACGCCGAACCCGTACAGTGTTGATTTACAGACGTTTTGCCAGGGCTCAATAACTGTAAAGCACACCAGCTCCCCATGAAAAATGCTATCTGCAAAAAACCTTTTAGCTCAGCAGAGATGGTAGTAAGTGGCAGCATTCCCTTTTTGCAAACTTTCAGTGGAAACACTTCATTTGCATATGATATTAATTGGCAGAAGGAACAGGCATGCTCCTTCCCATCTCATCCACACAATCTTTTATGTGCTGTTTTCCTACAGGAGTGAGGAGCAGGGATAAAGAGTGTAGATGCAGCCTGTTCCTTGAGCAATCTGCAGAGGAGGTGACCTGCTCAAATTGTTGCTTTCTGAAATGAAACAATGCTAATTGTACCTAGTGCCCTGCTTTTGGCTCACTTTAGACAGAAGCTTTTTCTACTGCATCAGAAAAATGTGTGTCTTCTCCTCAGCATGACCTGGAGTTATGCAGATACATGGTAGAACAGTTCCTGAGTACATGCCCAAAATTAATGTGGGGAAATTTTAACCCAGGGAAGATCACGGCACAGGCACATGACCTGTCGACCTGGATGGATCTGAAAAAAATCCTGCTATACCCTTGCTATGTAGAGGATTGACATTAATGAGGTATTTTATATTTTTCCTTACCACCCAAACCCATAACTGGGCCCTTCATGCAGAAAAAACTACAAGATAAATATTTCCCAGGTTCATCCCACCAACCAAGGCAGCCACTTTTCCCCCCAGGCTTGTTTTCTCTACAGCCTGGACATGCCCCATGTCACTCCCTCAAGACCTATGTCTCCCTAGAGATTTTCACCAGTTTGTCTTCTTTTTCCTGTGGCCATTTCTGAGGCATCAGCCCAGTTTGGGCTCCAATGAGCACCACTGCAGCAGTGATGGGGGGGCTGGGGCAGCACCTTGGGGCCAGAGCTGCCTCAGGACTCATGGAATCCTGCCAGCAGCTCCACGCCACAGGACTGATTTTTCTCTTGGGCCCTTCCTTCCTTCACCTCAAAGAGTTTCTATTTCATGTTTTCATTTCCAGTGGCTTGGTATTTTGGGGGTGGATAAGGGAGGACTAAAGCATGTTTCAGGAGTAATCTATTCCTCAGCATTCAGTCCCTCGTGTCTCTTCTGCTGGTCCTTTGAAATAAAGTATTATTTAAGCAGAAGAGAAGAAAAAAAACCTATGAAAGAATCCTAGTAAATCCCAGATAAACGTATGTAAAAAAATAATTCCAGGTGGAATCATTACAGGTTAAAATTAAACTTATTTCTTCCGAGTGTCACTAAAAAATGTTAAAATACCTCTCCTTCCTGCCTCCCCCCTTAAAAAAAAAGAGATCATTTTGATACTAAAGGTATTGCAGCAGCTTTAAGGGATTCACAGATCAAACATCATTTGGGAAATTTCAAAGGGTTGTTTCAACAGTATCACTTTCTACCATTTCCCACTCCGCATCCCTTCTTCTCATATTTTGGTTCCTGATGAAGTTTCAGCTGCTCCTGAAGTCAGTCCTTGTGTTCTTGGCTATCAAAGAGCATTGCAACATCAACGTCAGAGTTAAACTAAAAAAAAAAAAAAGAACCTCTAAAAAAAAAAGCATCCTTTTTCCTTTGGAGATCAGAAAGTCAAATAAAAAGGATGCTGATTTGTGGAATAAAGGGTGGGATTCCCTGCTGAGACGATAGGAATCTTCTGACTTAACTGAGTTAAGATTTGAATACATTTGGCCCAGACAAGGGGAGAAAAAAAAATCCATTAGTTTTGAGAAAAGCCTCACACAGTTTCAAAAGGAAATATGTTAATATAAAAATATTTTTTTTAAAAAGGGGAAAAAAAAGATTTGTATGTGTGTTTCGGAGGCCAGGAGTTTAATACTATCAACCAGAAGCAAAGAGAGAAATTAAATTACATGACTAGCACGAAGTCTTGTCTCCTGCTGCCAGGACATGGACGAGGGAACAAGAGACTCCTCTGCAGCCCTGCTGGATCCAGGCCCCACAGCCACTGGAAAACCACTCCGGCCACCACGACCTCCCTGTGGCACTGTCTGGCCCCTCCATGGGCAAAACTGGCAACTGGTCCTTGCTTTGGCTCAGGGTTCACCCCCAAGCAGCCCTGGGGCTGGTGCCTGAGTCCCAGAGCCGCCCACACTGAGGGCACGTGAGTCTCCCCCATCTCTCCCTCCGTTTCCCCCTCTCTGCAGTGACCCCAAAGTGCTGTTCTCTACTCTGCAAAACCCCAGAACCTCCGATCCCAATGGAATCTTAGTCCCTCCTAACACATCAACCTGATTTACACCAGCCTGATGCCAGACTGACCACCCTTCAGAATCCCCATGGTGGACAAGCAAGAAACCCCAGATTACCGACATGGAGCTTCCTGAAACAAAATTTTCTGATGGGCCAGGGCTTGTCCCTCTGGCATATCCCTGGTGAGGGCAATGGACTCACTACATCAAAGGGGAACTCAGACTGTTCTGCATCACAGAGCACTCCTGGCATTGCTGCCCAGGAGCAGGACAGGAGACCCCCTCAGCCACCAGCTTCTCCTGGCTCCACAAAATGGAATTTTTCTACTCTGCAGCTGCCCAGGAGGGCAGACAGTAACTCGTGCTGGTTGTGGCTTCCTAGCACTTGAAATGTCCCACCTTCACCAGCAGCCTGGGAAAGACACAGCATAGGTGTTGTGTCCCTTCTTCCCCACAGAGCCCTCCTGCTCCTCTCTGCCTGAGCAGTGCTGAGGCATGTGAGGACTCACCCAAAAATAATCACAACAACAGGAGACTGCCCTTCTTAATGAGGCCCTGGGAGAAGCTGGTGGCTGGGAAAAGGTTCAGTCCAGCCATGGAGTGGCTGCAGGCTGTAATGTGGGGTTGTCAGAAGAGCAGCTCAGTATTAAATCCTTTTGATGGTTCTCCTGCTGAGAGAAGAGATGATATCTCATCATTAATGGAGTTGAATTAATATAAATTAGCCGAACAGCTCCTCGCTGCTTCCGTTCAGGCAGAGAAAAGGGGTTTACTGGGGAGGCAAAAGCAACGATCCCTTTCACCTCACATTCGCTCCGCCATCCATAAAGATGCTGCTGACCTCGCAGTCTCGTCTCTCCTCCTCCCCTCCCCTGGCAGGGCCCAGGCGACGTAAAATAAAATGATTATGTGACATCCCGGGAACGTGGGCACTGTCCACAGCACAGACCTCTGGTGACCTTTACACAAGTGACAGGTGACCTCTCTAAATCAGCCCTGGGGAGACTCGAGATTGCCAGGAGAGCTGGAGCCTCCACACGCTCTGCAGCAGCGGCAGCGGCAGCGCCAGCTCAGGGGCTGTAACCTTCGGGGAGATCAGGCTGGGGAAGAGGGGACGCCTCTCTGGAGTCCCAGGCGGGGCTCTGAGGGCTATTTCATCTCCTCTCTGCCTTGTATCCTCCTCCTCCTCCTTCCATCTGGGCTCTGAGCTTCATTCTTTTACCCCTCACACACAGGCACGAGCAGCACTGAGTAGTCTCAGCAGCCCTGTCCAGATTTACTCACAGGTTTCCAGCCTGCGTGGCCAGCAGTGAGCTCCACAGAAACAGCCAGGGAACTGCCCAACTCCTGAGAAACAAAGACTAAAAATTATTAGCACAAAGTTTGGAAGGCAAGAAGGGCTATTTCTTTACTGCACAGGCGATAATTCTTTAAGAGCAAACCTAAACCTTACAGGGTGTTTCAGCAAGTGCTGGAAGGTGGCAGAGTGTCTGCCTGTGTGTTGGGGTGGAATGGATCCATACGTCAGAGCATATACCTGATTCATTTTTTAAAGCTATAAAAGGCAGACAGGACAGACAATGTATATTATATTATGCACTTTTAAAAGCTACATTAAAAGAACATCATTAAGGTTGCAGAGCCAAGCACTCAGACAGTAGCTATGTCATGCTCAAGGCTGCCTGCCTGGGTTCATTTGAATCCCTCCAGCCTATGAATGTGTCATGGCACAGACTAATAGTATATGTCCAGGTATATCCTCCTCCTCCCCATGCTGGACATGGGATGGATGATTTGTGCCACCTTAGAGCTTTCTCTAGCCTGTTATTGTCTTATTGCTGTAGCCGTGGGCTGGTTCAACCACAGCCTGGCAGCAGCAGCTCCAGCCCAGCTGATGTGAGTGGTGAGTTTGTGCTACCTCCACACCTTCACAGCCAGAAACTCTCCTCTGTGAGCAACACCACTGCCTGCCCTGCGAGCCCAGGCCTGGGGCCAAGTCCCTGGGGGAGGACACAGCCAGGCACCCACCCTGCACAGTCTCCAGAGGCAGAGAAACAAATCCTTGCTGGTGCCACACGCCGGCGCAGAACCGCCCGCACGGCGCGAGAGGAGGGAGCGCGCTGCTGCTGTCAGGCTTGAAGAAGGAAAAGGGAGAGAGAGAGAATTCAAATAAACTAATTTCTTGTTCTAAGACCTTTCTGCCCCTTTGCAGCTGCTTCTGATACAAAGGCAGAACCTTATCTCCCTGTTGCACGGATCCAGCGCTACAAACAACTGCCTTGTTGTAATGCACAGAATGTGTGGCATCTGACGGCAGCCTACACAGAGCCAGACGTGAGCGGGAGCCACATTCCCTTCCAATTTCTGACCAGCTTTTTTTTTTTTTCATTCCTCCTCTCTCTTCCTCCTGGAGCCCGCAGTAAGCTGGTTTGCTCTCAGCATCCTCCCCCTGCACCCTACAGAACCGCATCCCCATGGTCCGTGTAGGCAACAACCGTGGAAGGAGCCTCAACTTTCACTGTGCCAAACCTCTTTTCCCATGCCATGCACAGCAAACAGCCTCTTCCACCCCTGATCCCAGCAAGGGGCAGAATGGACATCCATCCCCACATCACTAGCCTCAGTTCAGGCAGCATCAGGGAAGGAGGGAGGTGACATGGTTATAATCCATCCCAAAAGCAGATGCTAATCAAGGATGCTGACGTTTGAGCCTGGACTCTGGAGTCCCACCCTAGCAGTTCAGATGTCCAGGCCTCTGGCACTATAAGGCTCTAAGGCCCCTGTCACAATCTCATCTCTTTATAATTTTTAATGTGCTTATATTCAAGTTTCACTTTGAGGCAGGAAACTGCTGATTTAAAACAGAGGGGAAGAATATTGTTAACCCCAGATGCTCAGAGCTGAGAGTCTGAGCCCCCCAGTATGCACTTCACCTGAAGAGAAGACAAATAGCTATTTTCACTCTTCATTTTTACGATCTGAGTTTCTGTGTACTATCCATAATATTCTACAAAAACTACTGTAGTGCTCTATGGAGCACTTTTGTTTGAAAGAGAAGGAGTAAAAGAGCCCAGGCAAATATAGGAATACTGCTGAAGTTTTGCAGTCGTGTGCAAGGCCTTGGAAGAAAGTTTGGAGGAAAGAATAAATTAATACTGGAGGTAAATGAGAAGTTCAGAGAAATTCAATGTGATTTTACACTGCAGTAAGAAGGAAAGGAAATGTGTTAAAATGTGGATGGATTCCAGGACTGCTGATAGTGATAGCTTCATATTTAACCCAGCAGTTGTCCATGGAGGAAAGAACTGGGCTCCCAAGCTGGCCCTACAGTGTAACACAGAGACTGAATGGGAGGAATTCCCACTAGAGAAAAGCTGGAATGTCTATCACTTTATGGAGCATTTCAAACCTCATCAGTTATTGCTGTTCAAGAAGAGCAACTGAAGCTGGGACACAAGAAGAAAAGTTTACCGGGATGCTGAGGGCCATCAGGAACCTTTCCAGAAAAACACGAAGAGGTTGGTTTGCTTAGCCATGATTAAAAAAAAGACTCTGAGAAGTGATACAGACATCCCAGGATCTCCCTGCCCAGGTGGGAAAAGAATTAATTAACTTGAAGGGGAAACCTGGCAAAGATCAACTCCACAGGAACTGGATATGAATCCATGTAGAGCTGGCTTCTGGCCATCAGAGCAGGAATACTTTTGAAGACCTTGCAAACATAAATAGTGGAAACGAGAAAACATGCTGCTCACATTTAGTTTGAAGCCAGAGCCCCTGTAATATTCAGGCTCTGTGGGACCAGCAGTGCTGCAGGTCACAGCACTGGAGAGAAAATCCTGTGATCTGCCAACACTGCTCCAGGAATGCAGCGGGATTCAAGATCTCCACACCTGCTCAAGTGGGAAACACTCACCAGGAGGCATCTGGATAGATCCTGCTGAGGATCCTCTTGTTCCCTGGCACAAGGAGTCATCAGGGAATTGAACTGGAGGTGGTCACCACCACGTCCTCAAACACCATTTTCAAGCTCCCACAATTTACAAGCTGGTGATTCTAAAGCAGGAGATGGGAGGTATTTATCTTCTCTAAGGAAAGAGAACATTTTCTTGAGTTCATGTTTTCCAGGTAGTTTGATAAAATTGTTGGTTTTCCTGACAAAATCACCCAGCTGCCACAAATACCTTTCATGCCACACAAAATTCTTTCCAAACGCCCCAGATCTGCAGAGTGGGGGGAGATGGAGAGAGGGAGAAGGAGACAATCACAGCTCCAACCCACTCCTCCGCGTTGCAGAAGCAGGAATTTGCTCTCCAACTGGAATGTGGCTGCTTAATAGGGCCACAGAAGCGAAGAGGCTGCATCTGTAATGTTTCTGTCAAAGCAAATGAGGTCATTAACAGACGAGTTCAGTGATGGAATTGTCTCTTGTAGTATTTATTATATGGTCCTTTTCCTGACACCTCCCACTGAGAGAATATTAAATATTTAATGCACACCAAGGCTCTGCTCATTTTTCATTCCCACTTCAGCATTTCAAGTTGGCTCCAATCTGCTGCTAGCTATAAAGTTGACTGGACAATGGACCATAATGAATTAACTCTTTGGAAGCCACCGTAGCATTTACAGGACTGCCAAAAGCCTGGGTGCTTTATCATCTCTGACTCATGCGTGTGCTCTAGAATTCAATCCTCAATTCATTAAAACAAAGTAGCGGGAGGAGGGTGAGGGTGGAGAATTTGGGAAATAGGTTTCAGGAACCATACATAAATAAATAATGAAGGGGAAGATGGAAATGTTAGCCTGTCAAGGTGACAGGGTTTATTTACTCATTATTTCAGGAGCTGCTGTCTTCAAAAATGAAGGTTCTTCCCGTGCAACAGTCTTCAAAATCCTGAATGAACCACTGATCCTGGGGTGGAAGTGGAAGAAAGACCTTTGAGAAACAGCTCACAGCACTGGTCATTACAAACCTAAAACAGATCACCAAGAAAAGCAGAGCAGGGTGTTTCCCACCGTGTGGTGGCTGCTGCCCATCTGGTCAAGCAAAGACAAGGTTGGTCCTGCCTGATAGCAGAATTCTCCCAGGATGTCTATACCTTTAAATGCCTAAACTTCCAATTGTGTCTCTGAAAATGCCTGTTAAAAAGTTTAGTTAGGTGATGCCCAAGAGGAGAAGGCCTGTCTGCTAAGGACATGCTGCTCTGTGAAGCTTTCACTGGGTAGTTCTGGTGGTTACAACACCTAGAACTGCTTATCACCACCCCTTTTCCCAAAAAGGGAAAGTCTAAGTATAAAACTATATGGATATGATGTCTACAGGCTACTGGTTGTGTGTGGAAGGGACCATCTAGGTGGCATCTGTCAGGGCTTCAGCATCTTGATTCCCTCTCAGATAAAGGTGTTTACAAGCAGTATTTTTCCAGGGCAATTACTGCCTTTATTTACTACTACTTTTCCATCTTCCTACAGCATCAGCAGGTCTGCAGAAACCCTCATGCCTGTGGTACCATGACCACACTGGGCAGAGAAAGACACAAAAGTAGAGTGAGGCTGTTTTCACCCACAAGGCAGAAATGTCAAGGAAATCTAACCATCACACACTTTTCCTTGAAAAAAGATCCCCTGGCAAATTACTCCTGGTTTTAGACTTACAAGCTCCCATTTTCTTATCTGGTTAACACTATCTGGCACTCTTACTGAGATACCAGGAAATCTGATTCCCATTCATGGTGTGAAAGCAACCTGTATGCGCTTGACCTTTCTAATGTTTTTTAATTTGATTGGGTGGCTCTTCCCATATTTCCTTGTCACCAGCCCTAGTAATCTGAGAGGCAGAAGTGGAAAAGACAGCCAGTAAAAATACAAGCAAACACAAATGGGAATTAGCTGAGGCCTTAGGATGCCGAAATTACCCAAAGCTACATGCTCGCTCAAAGCCAAAGCTCAGCTCAGCCCATGGCCAGGGCTCTCCACAGTGACCTTTCCATGTCGCCCCAGTCTTCATTCCAGGCTGAGATCCTGGGTTCAGGTTGGAGCTCTTTGCTAATGAGCCTCTAGAAGTGTGATTTTAATTCTATTTTTACTGTTGCTCTGCCCAGTATGAGCACAGTTACACCAACAAAACCCTGTACATCCCTCACATTAGGGATTAATCCCATAGGAAAAGCTACACTGTGTATTGGCACCAGCATGTTAATACAACAAACTGACAGTTGCAGAGGTGCCTTAGGTCTGGTTTCTGACCATTCTGCCTCAAAACAAGTGCACAGTCCTTCTGCAGAGATATTGCTCTTCTCTGTGTAGTTTCCCCATCTGTGGAATAGGAACAGTGATGAAGGGAAAGTATAACTTGCTACCTGAAGGCCCAAATGACCAGTTCATAGGAGGGCAAAGTAAATTTAGAAAGTTTATTTCTGAATTTTCTTGTGAATGCTTTCTACTCTCAAACTCCCAAAACTCAAATTCCCTGTGTGGCTTTATGCTGAATAAATCAGTTCTCTACAATCAACATTCTTTCAGTTCCTGCACCAGGAATCCCAGTGAAATGCCACACATTTTCTCCTAAGCCCTCGTGCCACGCAGGCATTTCACTTCTTACAGACTCAGGCCCTGGGTCTGTGTCTAACAGCATCTCCCCCTGCCCCTGGCCAAGGGAGGACACAACCAGTTGTTCCTGACAACTGAGCAGTGTCACCCCAGAAGCAGAAGCCCCATTTGTTGTTGTTTCCTTTCAGCAAACCTCTCCCCACAGATCGATTCCAGCCGGGCACAGAGTGCTGCTGAATAAGCTCGCAGTCGCTGCAGCAGTTGGCATTGTCAAATATTCATCTTTTCAGATGATGGCTTTTTCTCCCCCAGCCCCTTAGCAGAGAGCTTTGCTCTTCCCTGTACCCAAATTGTCTGCCACAGATACTCAGTTTCTGACTTAAAATATCTCTTTTTCACTCCAGTGACTGCATACGGAGAGACAACAACACAGAACCACCCCAAATTAGTGCACGTTATGGCAGCCGCTCAGTTTATTTATTTATGTGGATTTGGCCATTTCCTTCTCCAGTCATTAATAAAGTGCAGTGAATTTGGATGTGTGCAGCTGAAAATGGCTCCTAAAGGGAGCCTTCTGCTGGTGGAGGGGCTGCTGGGCTTCCATTGCCTTCCACTCAGTGCTGAGAATGAAAAAGTAGTGAAAAAGCTTCTTTTCTTATGGAGACAGAATGAGAGAGTTGGGAATGTTCAGCTTGGAGAAGAGAAGGCTCCAGGGAGACCTTAGAGCAGCCTCCAGTGCCTAAAGGGGCTCCAAGAGAGCTGGAGAGGGACTTTGGACAAAGACATGGAGTGACAGGACAAGGGGGAATGGCTTCACACTGACATAGGGCAGGATTAATTTGGATATTGGGAAGAAATTCTCCCCTGTGAGGGTGGTGAGGCCCTGGCACAGGCTGCCCAGAGAAGCTGTGGCTGCCCCATCCCTGGAAGTGTCCAAGGCTGGGTTGGACAGAGCCTGGAGCAAAATGGTCTCGTGGAAGGTGTCCCCGCCGACGGCAGGGGGTGGAACAAGACGATCTTTGAGGTCTCTTCCTACCCACACCATTCTATGATTCTATGAAAAATAAGTATTCTTCTTTCCTTCATTTCACCCCAAAACAGCCTCTAGATCAGTCCTGCCAATGAGGGGCAGGGAAGTGACCTGTTCTCATTCAAACCATCTTTTCTCCTCTCTTCGCCCAACTCCTTTTTTCCCTTTTCCTTCCTCTCTGGCTCTTGAGCACTGATGCAAGAATTTCAAGCAACATCAACCGTGGTGTAACTCCATTTGATTTACTGGCAGCTGGAGGCTATTCTTTGCCTGCCATCATCTGAATGGCAGATGCTATGAAGGTTCTTGACAAATCTCAGGTTAAAGTAAAGGTAATAGAGACCTTTAGACACAAGAGCAAGTCACAAGGGAGGAAGAATCTGGAAGCTCCCCTTGAATTTGAACAGTAGGGCTGGATTTCAGTAAATAACAGCACTTGTTTAGTAAAAGTTACTGAAACTTGGCATAAACTTTGACCCAAATGTAAAAGTTTGCAGCTAAAGGGGAAAAGAAACATCTTTAATTAAAGACAAGAACGTTTCCATTTAAAATACTCTGCATTATCTGCTAACAGGCTTTCCCCTTGAAACTCAGTTTCACAGGTAACCTTATTCATGATCAGCCCTTCCCAGCTCAGTGTTCATACAGCCATTTTCCGATGGATTTTGGCAGGATCAGTGCTGAAGTAAAACAGATTTGTTAC
The DNA here is from genome assembly GCA_013397565.1 of Ptilonorhynchus violaceus. Lineage (NCBI taxonomy): Eukaryota > Metazoa > Chordata > Aves > Passeriformes > Ptilonorhynchidae > Ptilonorhynchus > Ptilonorhynchus violaceus. The sequence goes on from VZRJ01013171.1 coordinate 2,170,626, forward strand.
TAAATATTGTTCCTGCTTTTTTTTTTCTATATAAACCTGCAAAACAGTGCAGGACCGATTTTCTTGGGTGTCTGCAGGAGAGACAACAAACTGTGGCTGTGATGCAATTTTCCATCCTGCTTGAGGAATCTCAGTATTGTCCCCACTGAAACAGTTGCATTTGGAAGTTGGCTTCTCTTGCTGTTCCATTTGGACAAACCCAGGACAGCTGGTATTGATGGTCAGAGCTGCACTCCAAACCTCAGCTGGTGTTGTGCTGGCTGAGGAGCTGCTCCTACATCTGCTCTCTGGTTTCTCAGAATCCTAAAACATTGCAAGGAAAGGTGGCAAAGTACAGGACTTATCACATGTGACAGAGCATTATAAAGTGAATTGTGGCTGCTGAGGAGCCCTTCCAGTACTTCAGGGCTGTGGCTGAAACCTTTGATCAGCTGTATCACTCCTCAGCAAAGGGGCACTGGTGCAGAGGTGGGGAAGGTGGCAGCTCCTGTGCTCCCAATCCCAGGGGTCCACCTTGACCTTGTCTGAGTCAGACCTCTGTTGTGACGGCTGTAAAAGTGTGATAAGGCTATTTACTGCAAGGGGCTTGAATATGGAAAGTGTCAAGGATCACCCTGATTAATGACGAGGTGATGTCCGAGGGGATATCACTGCATATAATAAATCAGATTTTTTTCGTGTGGGTTCACTTGGGTTACCAGCTGCAGCCTGCCCAGAGCCCTTTTGGGATTTTACACGAATGGAAGTGTACGTTGAGGTGCTGAGCTTTATAGAGCAGATGTTCAGTCACTGCTCCATGGAAATGGAGACAAAATATTAGGACATCAGATGTGGCAGGAGACCGCCCAGGGGTTTGCTCACCTAATCCCCTTTGGTTCCCTCTAGAGTCAGATGGACAGAGAACACCTTCCAGTGACTGAGAGATGAAGCTTTGGGAAATCAGGCAACCAGCTCAGCCTGCCTCAGCAAATGGAGGGTGGATATGAGATGTGAGTAAGGTCAAACAGCATTTACAAAAATCTGCTGTGGTCCAGATGCAAAGCAAGAGGGGTGTGAGTGATGGCAGCCCAGGCTTGTGCAGCTCAGCTGGGCACTTTCTCTGTAAGAAGATTTGCAGAGCTGCTCTCCTCAGCCCCGGTGAGATGTGATGTTTGGGTTGACCTTGCCTTGGTTTCCCTGCTGCTCCCACTCTCCAGAACAGCGCTGTGGTGGGGCAGCAGCATTTTGCATCCTCTCCAGGGAGGATGCACAAAGGGTTTTACAGTTTCACCCACCCAAACTCAAACCCGGGGACTTGTTAGAGGGGATGTGGGAGCAGCACTTGGTCAAAGCTTGCTGGAAACCAACTAAACCCTCCAAGTATATTGGAAGGGAGGAACAGAGCTACCCAGAGCATGAGCCTGTAAGGGTATGGCTTAAGGAGGAAGCAGCATTTTTTATAAATCCAACAGATATTATCACAGAAAACTTTCAGGAACACAGCTGCTCCTTCTGTGCATGAAGCAGAAAATGTGAGGCTTTGGGCTATGGAATCAAACCTTATCCTCAGGGCAGGATTGAGCCCCTGAGCACCCTGCTGTGCTCTGAACTGGCTGTGTGATGGTTCATTGTTTGCCCCCGGGATCCCAGCAACTGAGGGAACCATTTGGTTTTGCAGACTGAGAAGGGATTCAAATAGCTGAACCCTCAGTAAACACGCAAACACAACTGGTTGTCTTTGATGATTTGTTAGCTTGGACCTGAGCCAGGAGACCTGGGGATTGCAGTCCGAGTTCCTAGAGCTCCACAGCTGACATGCAGAGCAGCAGATCACACTTGGGATGAGTGAAACTTGTTATCAGTTGGAGAGGCAGCCAGAGGGGTTTGCAGGTGGAATCTTCCTAAAATATCTCCTGCCCATTTCCAATCTGGCAATGTTGGCTGAACCTGAGTCACCTACTTAATAAAAATTCCATATTCAGTCCATAGAAATGCTTCCAGCAGAGTTAGATCAATTTCCTCTAAGTAGCAATAAATGTGTTTTCCTTTAAAAGGCCAACACAAGCACATTATCACAGCCTATAATCCCCATTCTCTCTATTAGCTCAAAGTACATCCTAAAGGCCAAGGGTCGCAGCTAAAGACTAATCAGTCTCATTAGCCTGTCTAATTTATCTTAACTAGGGGGACACAAACACACTAAAACTGTGAGGGAGACTTTTTGATCAGGATATGGGAGTCATTCATCAGGGTCCTGCAGCTTCCAGAGACAGGAGGGAGAGGAACGACGCAGGCACAAAGCCATTCTCCGAGGCAGCTCCGCACCGAGACACACCCAGGCAGGCAGGAAGGGGCAGAAACCCCCCCGGAGGCTCCTGCTGTCCTACCGGGCAACATCCCGGCAGGAGAGGGGGAGAGGTGCGGAAAAGCATCTCCTCCCTGTTCTCACCCCCTTGCCATGCAGCAGCTCAGCCTCTTCCTCGCTCAAGCTCCGCTTTGGCACTGCAGGCGCTCGCTGGACCAGGGAAGGGTTTGAGTTGGTTGGGCTGGTTAAAGTTTAACCTTTCCCCGGCTGTGTCAGCCACCGCTGGGGCTTGGGAACACGAGCTGCCCCTCCTTCTCCCACGGGCATCACTCTCCTGACAGCTCCTGCCAGGCGGATAAGGGACACGGTGCTCGAATCCAGCGAGAAGCAGCGTGAAAAGGGAAAAATGGAGCAAAAAATGAACTCCTGTGGAAGTAGTTTTGTCTCTGGTTACCCAGATAGGTGTTTTAGATGCTCCAGCCCCACAACAGAGCCCTGCTGCTGCTGGACCTCACTCTCATCATTAGCAGATAATGCAAATGCCCTGGCAAACACTGCCCAGAATTATTGCCCAGGCTCTGGGCTTTAGTAGCCCGGAACACCAAAGCAAACCCTGAGGCTAATTTCCAACCCCAAGGCTCCAAGCCACACTCTCATCCTGAAGGCTCTTGGTTGGGAGGAAATCCAGAATTTGTGCTGCCTGTACATCTTCGTTGGATATTGAAAGACAAGAATGTTTTCATCTAAGAAAAGAAGGAAACGTGGCTTATTTAAGGAGTTTCAATAGGAGGAGGATGGCCAGGCTCTAAATCAAAGTCACCTCTTGAGACTCTCCTGAGAGAAAGGAAAAGGTTATACCTCGGATCCCTACTTCTGTCTTGGAAATACGTGCCTCTGGAATAGTCACATTTCCAGTGACAGCCCTAGAAAGGAAAGCATTGCTGTTCCAAACCCTCCTCCTCATGCACAACCCCTGTTTCTGTGTCACATGCATGTCCCCACCCTGCCCTTTGTGTCAGTGCCACGTCAGAGTGCCGTGGGACACCGAGCTGAGCTGATTAAACTCGACCCCAGCCCAGCTGCCCTGCAAACCTCTCCTCACCCAGCCCAGGGGCTGCTGCCAAGGACAGAGGGCACGGCAGAAACACTCCCTGGGCACCCATCTTCCTCACACACAGCTACACACAACTTGGAAGGTGATAAGAAACATTCTTGTCCCTCCCAGTTCATCAAAGCAATCCAGCACATGCTTAGTTTTAATCACAAGCATACACCTGGTTAAAGCCAAGCACTAATGAATAGTGAGATTTGAGTGTTCACTTAAATCTATGTTTCAAATGTTTATGAACGTTGTGTCTGAGCTTTCTTTCCTTTTTTGCTTTCCTTAAGACTGTTGTGTGACCCTTTACCACAAGTTTTTGATAAGGAAGATTTAGGTCAGTCTTACTCACATGGCCAAGCTCCTTTGGGCAGGATCAACCCACCCCACATAACATGTCCAGGCTGGGCACCTTGTCTAAGTTGGCAGACCCAGTTTCTTCTGTAATCAGGATCAGAAATAGATACCTCAGAAGGAGGATTCATCCTTTCTGTCTGGGGCAAGCATTTTAGGGCAGATGAATCAGTTTGTGGAGATCCTTGCCTTTTTCCCAGGACAGCCAAGGAAGTCTAGACTGTAAGCTTGGATTACTCACTTAACTTCTCAGCAGCAAAAAACATTGCACTCTCAACATTTTTCAGACCATAAGGTTAGGTGAGATGAATCCAGGCCTCACTCTCAGAGCCACACAAGCCTGGCTGGCCAGTGAGTTATTAGTGAGTTATTTTCTAAGAACAAGGATGGGAAATGCCCACTCTTGTGCCCAAGCTCTGCTCACAGCCATCTCCACATCCCTAAAGAAGACACAGCTATGAAATTAGAAGAAATAGATGGTCAGGTCCTCCCTTTCCCCATAGGCAGAAACTTGCAGGGACAGATTTCCAGCTGAAGGTCCTGTACCCCAACCCTCAGGCATATTTATTCCAGCGTTAATCAGAAGGTTGGGTGGAAGCACTCACAATGTCCTGGCAATAAGGAGAAGTGGGGGAGATGGAGGGGAGGGAGGGAAATTCATTCGTTGAGATGATGGAGTGACTCCTTCAAATGAAAAATTACTAATGATTAAAACAATGCTTGAGACTGTCTGTTTACATTTTAAAGGTACATTATCCCAACCAAAGGGGTCCAGTGCTCAGCACCTCTTCCTACTGATTACTATCTAGCTTTCCATTTTCATATAACCTTGAAATACAATAAAGTCAATGTATGCACAAGGATTCTTTCTCTCATGGCCTGAGTGATGCAAATGGATTTTTTTTTCCTTTTTATCATCCTTTACCTAGAATCTATATCTAAGTCCCATCCTACACCATTTCCCTTTTTGAGGGAGAGGAGGCTGTGTCCACCTTGCATGCTTTGTGTGTCTGGTCATCAGAGGTAAATCATAGAATTATAGAATAGTTTGGGTTGGAAGGGACATTTAAGGGTCACCTAGTCCAACCCACCTGCAGTGAGCAGCAACATCTCCCACTAGACCAGACTGCTCAGAGCCCCATTCAACCTGACCTTGAATGTTCCCAGGGATGGGGCATCCACAGCCTCTCTGAGAAACCTGTTCCAGTGTTCCACCAAGCTCACTGTAAAAAATAACTTCCTTATATCTTGTCTATCTATTGAGGTATCTCCCACCCCACCTTCTGATTATCCTTATATCCAGACTATCCTCTACCTAGTCGCTAGTTTATCTCCAGTCTAAATCTAATGAGAACAGGAAAACATAAAAGAGATTCCTCTTTCTTTGATGTTATGTCTGACTTGGTAGTTGGGAATGTGCAAAACGACTCCTTCTCCGAATGAAGACGTTTTACAGCCCTGAATTCCCAGAGCAGCAACTGATGGCTCAATTCTGCCCCCTCCTCCTCCCCCTCACAGCACCCACGCGGTTCCTCCTCCAGCAGGGCCACAGCAGTCCCTGTGCCAGAGATCACACTGGCCACTTATTTTGCGATGCAGATGAACCCTCCTTGCATTATTTCCAGGGCAGAGAAAGAGAACAGAAGATCCCCTTTTGGAAATCAGCTGCTTCTTTCTCACGTGCTGCTTTCCTCTGTCACAAAAACATTGCACACCGTATCCTTCCGTTCCAGATCTTATATCCAACAAGCTTTTGCTGACTGCATAACCTTCACTAACCTGAAATTCCTGAGTAGTCCCAGGAGCTCAATGCATCTTGGAATAAAATTTTTGTAATGTCATTTAAGGGTATTCCTAATCCAGAATTATTGAGGAGGCCTGGGTCATGGGAATTGAGTTTGACACTTGACAAATACTTGGCTTTGTGTAAATGGACAGGCCACAGAAATAACTGCCTTTGGATGTCACATGAAGAGAAATTAATTCTTTATTAACTTCCGCAATGATAATCTAATAAACTCATTTGGTCTACTAGTTTCAGCACTTAAAGAGCTCAGTCGATTGGATGCAAATAGATTTTTTTCTTCCCCTCTGGAGCAGTGCCTCTGTGGTGTGCAAAGGGACATCAGTGTGGAAAGTCAGGCCATGTCAGGATATGGTGTGCATGTCCAGATCCTGCTGCTGCTTAGTGTGAGAGAGACAGGCACAGCAGAAGGACAAATAGCAGAGCCTAGAAAAATACTCTATTAGGAAAGAAAATGGGTTTTTATTAAAAATTAATATTTTAAACAAATTTGCTATAACTTGAATTCAGATCCTTTTTCTTCTTAATCAGGTATTTTAAAATAATATGCAAGAAACCAATATATTAGCTGTTTCCTGTTAGTATTAGAGCACAAAAAATTAGTCCAAGCCGTATTGGGACACTTCCCTGGGCACTGTACAAACACAACAAAAGCTGGAAAGTTCCCATACTAACATTTTATGGGTAAATGCTAAAAATACAATATGTGGACCAAGCAAGCCTCTAATTCTAGAATCCAAGTATGTCCAACAAGAAAATAAGGCTGTCATATGTGACCTAAGTATCCAATCAACCCAGCCATTGCCACTTAGAGGTTGAATTTCAAATGTCAAGCCACAACTGCTGCAGACAGAGCAGGAGCCATCTGCAAAATAAACAAACAAAAAGGCTCTACTCCACAGAACGAAACATGACCTCACTGTGCTCATTTCAGACCTCCCCATCAAGAGAGGGGTGACATGGCTGATCAGTCCAATTTCAGGGTCGTATTTCTGTGTGCCAGAGTGTCCAAGGCTACTGCTCTGCCCATCAATAAGTTCATGCAACTCTGATCTTTTTCGTGTTAGTGCAGACTGGAACCACCAATAAACCTGCCTTTGATCAGAATATCTGTAGCACACCACTGCTGCTTGTCCTACACCCACACAGCACATCCCACCAGCTGCACAGCCCAATGGGAGCTGGATTAAAAAGCCAAGGGAAGGATGTTTCCTGCCAGCAGGCATTTCTTACCCTGCCTGTTGGTGCAGCACATAAAAAATGTTTCATTTGCAAAAGCCAAATATTTATTAGCATTTGCTAACTGAGTTGCTCCATAATGACATGAAAAATTGTGATGTCTAAGACCGTCAGTTCCATGTAAATATATAATTTGCACAGGAATGTATAAATATATGTATGCATATTTACTTCTGATTAGTGGCAATTATCCTATGAAAGAGATGCTGGAAATAGAGCATGGGTTTTCTAGAATGCCTTAAGTATCAGTGTCCTTTCTGCTGCTCTCTTTTCAGAGGCAATGTGGGGTAGAGGGTTTCAGCTCACTGTGACCTCCTCTCTGGCTTCCCTCTGGAGCTTTCAGGGAGGTCAGGTCATCCTCCATCACCAAATGGGCTGGTCTCTCTGAGTCCTTACACAATTGAAGGGAAAACAGATTCAGGAAGATCCAGAGTGCCCAGATGAGCTTCCAGCTTTGAAACAGCCTCAGTAAGGTTAACACCAGCTTTCCTTTCTGAATATTTCTGAGACCTAAGTAATCAGCTGCCTTTGTTTTCGATATCATTCTCACTGGTAGTCTGATGCCCTGAAGGACTTGAGCCCTGCTGTCTATAGAGCTTCATAAATGGATTTTGGCTTCTTCATGGAAAAAAAGTCTTTTTAAATCTGCACTAGTGAGTGGTATGCTGGAGATGCTCCCTGGCCAGCCTCCCTGCCCTCTGTCCTCACTCCAGTGTGCAGCTTTGCATCTCAGTCCCTAGGCTGGTCCCTCACCACCTCAACCTCAGGGTTTGGCACTGAACCTAATTAGTAGTTGCACACTGAATAGACTCAGAGAATCACAGCAAATAACCTGGGAGGGATCACCAAAGGTCCTGCAGCCCTTTCCTCCGTGCCACACGGTCAGTTCTGCCTCTGTTGCTTCTCAGCAGACATTTGTCCAGTCTAAAATCGATGCTGCATCTGTCAGTGCTCCAGAGAAATGCCCTGCAGCCCTCAGCTGTGGGCTCTATCAACACCCAGGAGCCAGTGTGTGCTGCTGTCAGGGTGGGAAATGAGTGGCTGGGACATGTTCCACTGAGTGTCTGGGACGTGTTCCACCGTGTGCTCAGGTCTGACTTGCTGTGGCCTCAGCCCAGTGAAGAGCAGCTGTTATTTATAGGCTACTCTCTGCTTCCTCCTGATGCTGGATACAGAAGCAATAAAGATGTTGGGACCATCCCCCTGTTTATGATATATTTTCATGTGTGTCTCCAGCAGCAGCTGATGGGGAGGGACACCTCAGATGGGAGGTGAGAATCTGCTCATCTCACTCACACACCTGCTGTTACTGCTCCCCAACACTGAGATATTCTTAACATCATGGGGATGTTGGATCCCGAGCTCTGCAAAGGCCATAAATACGCTGGCAGGTTTGGGGAGTTGTTTGGATTTTTATTTCAGGTTGCAGGAGGTTTTTTTCCCTTGCAGAAGGACCAAAACGATGATGTTTCCCTCAGCTGCAGAGATTGCTGCTCATTTCTCCTGGATGGACACCTGGTTCCAGGGACCATCTGCTGCTTTTTCCAAAGATGATGCCAGAAATATCTCTCCAGCTGAGAAGTAGGTGGGTGTCTCAACTCAGCCTGCAGGTAAAGAGCCAGGACATTGGCCAGGTACAACTGTTGGCTGCAGTGACATCTTTGGCTGCTGTGCACCGGCACTGTCGTGTCCTTTCCCAGAAAACTGAGGACACTCAGCCCTTCTGGGCAGTGGGGTTATGGCCACGGGCTCTGGAGGCTCTCCAAACCAGGCTGGCACCGTGCTGCTCTGCAGACCTCCTGCTTTTGTCCACCATCAAGAGAGGATTTCAAAGAAGGACTTCAAGGCTGGGCAATACTTTTCAGAGCTCAGTTAGTGTTGTAATCCTCTAGGGAGCAGTTTAAGGGTACGAAAAGTACTCTTAAAAGTATTTTACCATGTAAATCAGGGCATGGATACAGCAACAGCTTAGCTTAAACTATGTAATGTGCCTGGGATGGTGCAGATTTACGGCATTGCCATGAAAGCAATATCCACTTCCATGAAAGCAGCCTGAGCTCTTTCCAGTTCAAGAGGCACCATCCCACCACCTCCCTCATGGCTGGACAGTGTGACAAACTTGCTCCATTACGGGAACACTCTTGTTGTCACAAAGACAAATGAGAATCAGAACAACGTCAAAAACAAGAACAAAATTCTCTTGCATTAGTAAAATAAACTGCTTCCTCCAGGCCCAGAGAACACTCATTCATTACTGGGTCTTGTTTGCAAAGAAATTTTAAGCAAATGTGGATAATAACAGGACACAATGGAAAATGATGGTCCTGCACGGTTTTCCTATTGCATTAGTTCAGATCTACTTGCAACACCTGCTTCATTTCACCTTTCTCCCACTGATATCTCCTGGAAATTTCAGGACTACCTCCCTACATCTATTTTTGGGTATAATTTGAGTGTAATTTGATACGTAATTAGGGTAGAATAGAAGACTGAGTATTTAACTACCCATACATCTCTCCCTAATTTAAATAATTCCTAATATATCTAACCAGTTTGCCTCATCCTGCACTGATGTGTATTGAACTGGGGATAATGAAATAAGAAATGTGAGGGGAAAAAAATGTTATTTCAGAGTCGGAAGATCACCAGTTAATGACATGAAAAGCCTGGTGGGAATATCTGTACACTTAATGCCCCTTCTGCTTCCAGTTCTATGAGGTCACTGTCCGTGGCGTGAGGGCTCTCAGAACAGTCTCTAGAACAACTTGTGTTTCTGTGAGCTGTCTCAATGTGATCAACAGCCTTTGGACAGGATTTAAACATACCCAGGGTAAGAAATAAGATAAATTTAATTCTCAGCTGGCTTCAGCCATTATCTTAGACACTGCATTTCAGAGGGGAAGTGTCTCTTGCAGTTCTGTCTCCCTCTTTCCCTCTCTTACGTCTAGAGAGAAATCAGATGAAATATTAAAAAAGAAGCCTAAATTTGAAATGGTTAAAGATAGGTGAGTTCAGCTCTTTGGGGTGTGACTACACATCCCTGACAACTCAGTGTGCCATGTCACACTCGGGGAATTGTTTAGCTGTCAAACAGGGGTGGCTGGATTTTGTTCGGGTGAAACAGCACTGCTGGATGTTGTCCTGAAACGTGGGAAATATTTTTGCACATTCCTCTTTTTAATAATACAAATCATCCCACTCGTTCTTCAGCAGGGGCAGGTGCTGATGGATGCGCAGGCAGGCAAAAGTCAGATGCGGCTGCTCGTCTGAGATTTCAAAATGTCATTCTATCTTCATCGAGGGAGGGGAGGAAGTGGGAAATCCTGACTTTTTTGAAGGGTAAGAAAAAGTTTTATTATGATATTGGTTGGCTTCTTTCACACAATGTAAAATACAGCCACTTAAATAGCATAATTTTAGTACGTAAAAAAATGTATTGAAAGTACAGTACAATGTAGCCTAATACCAGCTGGTTATTGGAAAAAAAAGAATGGCTATGGAAGTTGTTAACCGTTCCACTGAAAATTTCAATGAAATCCACTCTTTGTGGTGGAATGCTTTAATTTAGATGGATCATTACTCTCAGCAGAAAATTATTTTTTCAGGAAATTGTCGATCCACACAAGAGTATGGCAAAAAACAGCCTGTGCACAGGATCCTGACCAGCCTGGGCTCCTGCCTGCCATGAGCTGATACAGAACCAACACTTGACCCACGACAAACGCTGGGGCAAAAGAGTATCTCAGCTGAACAGTGTTGGGGTGTGTTTTTATGTTCTTTCTCTTATCATAATCTCTGCTGTTCCTTCCAAACAATTTCTAGGGATGCCAACAACACCTCTTGCTGTGTCCTGCACCCCAGCCCTGTGCGTTCAGCTTCCCCCTTCCACTGCTGCCCACCCACCGTGCATCCCTAGAATGTCAGGTCACTTCTCTGTCCAGCATTGCTCCACAATCTTTCGTACTTCCAGGGCAGCTAAGGGGGGTGGTGAGATCCTCTGTGCTAATTTGCAGCATCTCCCGGGGGGGCAGCTCCCAGCCTTGCCCCCATCCCACCGCCGCATTCCCGGCGCGGCGCGGGCGTCCGGAAGCCCCCAGCTTGCTGGCTCACACGCTCCATCCCCCTGCCTTGTCAGGGCTCCTTTCTGTGCACAACAGATGGGCACAAGCTGTTTGGGAACCACCTCCCTGCCCTCCCCCGGCCCCACGGAAAGATGCATCACCGGAGCGGGGAGCGGGCCCCTCCCGGCTGCGGCACGGCTCCCTTTTCACAGGGGCAGGTAAAAGTTTAACCAGGCTGTCTTTCAGCGCTGAAGGCAGGGCCGCCTTTCATAGCCATGATAAATTGCTCCTGTCAAAACTACATGAATGCTCATATTGAAAAGCTCTTCTTTCTTTCTTTTTAACTTTCCCCCCCTCTCCAGTCTCACGGTGTCTCTCGGTTGTTAGCCAACATTTAATGCCCGCTTAGTCAAAGGGCACTTCCACTCCTCGTCTCTCTGTCCTGTCCCCTGGGGCTGCTGGGGCTGCTGGGGCTGAGTTGACANCTTTAGTGTTTTTAGGGCTTTTGATTTCAGTCGGGTCGTTCTACCAGGAGCTCCTAACCAAAGCAATTGTAGGATGGAGGTGGATGGACACATGTCTTCCAAGGAAGTTTCCAATTATTGATATGTTGTAAGTTAATAGGTTAGCTGTAGTTTGCAATATTTTCCAAAGGTGACAATGAATGTATAACACAAAACAATCCAACTCCTCTCCAGCAGTCGAGCAGCAAGGCCAAATCGTGCTGTAGATGTTCCAGGGAGACAGAACCTGCCCAGATCTTAAGTCTGAAACCCCTTCCCCACCTATCAGCGAGGGCTTTCCTTCCATGGGTGCCCCAGAACAGCAGCTACGGCCGGTAAAATCAGGGCCGGGAGCTTTGGCCCTGGAAGTGCCCCTGCCTCATCCAAAATTGTCTGATTTTGACAATCTCCTGGCCCTGCTGCAGGACTGCTCTGCTGGGGCTGGTCCCGTGACTGCAATGGTCATGGAGTCCCTAAAGCAGTTACACTGGTCACAGAGGGATGGACGGGAGCATGGACTGGTTGTCACCAAGAAGATCCTGTGAACCAATTGTCTGCTCTTGGCTTTGAGATTAATGGGAAAGATGGGTTTAGGGTGCCTGGTGAGCACTGAGCCAGCTCAGTTCAGCCCGGCCCAGTCACTCACCTCCCTCAGGGCTCCAGGAGAAGCATTGAAGTAGAATATGAGGAAAGTTGATCTGAACATCCGCCCAGAGCACTGTGAGCTTGTGTTGGTGCCATATTTGCACACGTTACAGCTACAAGCTCCTCTTACCCTCCCTATAAGCTTGTTGTAGGGAATGGGGCTGGCAGGGCACAGTGCTGTCCCCAGCTGTGCTGCTCTGATGCCCGTCCCTGGCCAAAGTCCACGGTCTGAGGGGACAGGGACACTCACCGCACACCCGGCACCCTGGGTGCTGCGTTTCATCCAACCTGGCTGCAGGAAACTCCCAAATCTTGGAGAGATGTTCCAATTTCAGAACATCCCTCCCTCCTCCACAGCAGTACGTGGTAAAAGCTGCACACAAATCAGCTGCAGGCATTCAACGCACATCTCCTAGGAAGAGATTCCAGACCCGTTCCCACACTCCGCTCTAATTCCTCCCTCTCCTGTTTTTCTGTCCATGCTGATATCTAGTCACCACCCAGCACTTCCAATATATCCTCCAGACTGTAAAAGTCTGCTACAGCAGCCAGTGACAGCAATATCTGGCACACACACACACACAGAGCTTCCCTGGGTGCATCTTCCCTGTGACAAATATCTCTGCTGCAGCCCTCGCTGTGAGCTGCAGTGTCACTGCCCCTGTCACTGTCAGCCGCCTGGAGGGTTCAGCACTATCCACATCTATATATGCATTTTGGGATATTAATACCATCAAGACCCTCTTCTTATCCCGGCTTGCTTGCTCATTAACCCTTGTTATACCCCTGCACACACAGTATACAGGCAACGAAGACTGCACAGCTCTAACTCTGTTCCCGCTTACCCATATTCCCAGATATTTTCATAAAGCTGCGTGGCTGAAGAAGACAGAGATTTGCCCGTATGTGCAAATCATTTTAAGGGCTGAGTTTCTCCTGGCTGCAACAGAATCACTGGAAAAGATTTACCTTCCAATGAGCAAAAGAAAAGGGATGTTTAAAGAACAAACTGAGTAATCTCCAGAGGCTCCTGCTTAAGTACCACATAAGTACAGGCTGAAAGTGAGGCTTGATCCTCCCCCCTGACTCTGGAAGTGCTGGGCTGACATGTCATAAATCATTTTCTCTCTCTGTGCCTCAGTTTCTCCTATCCATGAGCTGGGAAGCTTGCTGATCATCGTCCTTTGGAGAGGGCCTCCCAATGCACCATCAGGAGTACTGGAAGGACTAAGTACTTGTGACACCAGCTTAGCTTAAGCTGTGTGTGCTGGTTCCTGCTTGTGCAGGGCCTCAAAGCTGCCTGGGGGGCCCTTGCACTGCTTCAGCCTGGAAGGGTCAAGCCCAGCAACTTTGCTGCCATCATTTCCTCTCCCCTCCACGTACCACTTCAGATCAGCCACGTTGCACCACAGTTATTAACTGGTTTTGACTGACTTCTTAAGTTAATTATAATTTCACAGTGTAATATCAAGCATGATTAAAACAATTAGGTTTTCCACCCCCTTGCAATGCCTCCCTCCCTTTGCTTTCCTTTCTTCTTTCCCCTCCTTCCCCTGCCCCCCTTCACCCTGGAAGTTTTTAGATACGCTTCTGCACCACTGCAACAAATAGTATGGTAGGATCTGAAATTATTACCCTCTTAAATGCATTAAACTGTTCATAAAGCAATTTGCAATGCCAGTTACCAAACTACGGTGAGCCTCCCAGCCTGACACCTCCCAAGTGCAGGAGGATTCTTGGCAGCCGTACCCTGCTGCAATGCTCTCTCACTCATCAGAGTCAATGCCTGAAACTTAGGAGAAATCAATGCAATTATAGATATGAAGGTCCAATTACCGCGTAATGTGATCAGTCTTTATCTCTGAGTCCCTTCAAGAAAATCAGGGAGGCCTTTTCTTTTTTCCCTTGTGAAAGGAGTTGCGATATAATGCAAAATGATCTTCAAACAGAGGACTGAAAGCGAGGGACGTCTGTCACTCAGCAGGCCAATGCCGATGTTGGCCGGTACTGATTTCCCTTCGTGCTGGTGAGGTTATTCCTGATTTACACCTCGCTGCATCCATTGTGTCTACTGAAATCAGTCCCTGTTGATGCTGCTATCAGGTTCCCAGCCCAGCATCATGCATGTGGCCACTCCAGATTCCTGGGGTAATTTTGCTCATTTGGAATTTTTTCATCCGCTGCCAATTGTGGCCGTTCCCCCCTCGCTCCTCCCTGTGGGTCTGAGGGAGGGAGCAGGTCTGAGGGAGGGAGCAGGACCCGACTGCCTGGCTGCTCCCCATCAGCATCGAGAGCTCATCCCTGCACCTGGGCTCACACCCCAACATGGAGCAAAAGGATTCAAACAGCCTTCCTAAGAAGATAATTTGCAATCCTTTCTGGGCAATCCTGGTACCTGCCCAGCTGGGCTGATACAGACCCGGAGGGGCCAGCCCCAATGAACCCTCATTTGCTAGGAACACAAAGGCTGGTTTCAACATTCCCAACAGCCAGAGAGGATGGTCTGCAGTCAATCACCATGTCTGGGCTAGTGGAAGATGTCCCAGTCCATGGCAAGGAGTTAAAACCAGATAAGCTTTAAGGTCCCTTCCAACCCAAACCATTCTGTGATTCTGCAATAAGGGCAGGTTCTGCTCAGGCACAGACACCCCAATAAGGTGATTTTGACAGGAAAACTATCAAAGCATTGAATTCTGTGCATGGGAGATCAGTGAGAGGGACTTGTGTTTCTCTGTGCTTTACCTCTTCACCTTTTATCCAACAGAGCAGGATCCAGATCAAAGCCAGGACATGACTGTAATTATACAAGTAGAAATAAGTAACCATCTGCATTAATAAAGAATACAATCATTTTCTGTGTTAATTAGAAATAAATTAGACAGAGAGAAAAAGATACACAAGTTAGCTAATAGTTAATTACTGGAACTATATTGAGAAATATGTGCACATATAAAGTAAAAAAATCCATTCCAAATTAACAAAATTTTGAGGTTTATCTCTAGAACTTCAGAACAGGAATGTGTTTGGCACCACATCCCAGTGTGAGGAAGGCCATTTATCACAAGCCTCAGAGCACCTTGTTCAAGGATCCCAAAGTGCTCAGCAAACATTGATAAATAGACCTTGATGTATTCCCAAAGGAAACCATTATCATCATGATATAGCAGTGCCAGGCAGGAGCTCAGGAGTCCCACTCTCCATTCCTGACTGCACAGCCTCAGTTTGATTCCCACTCCTCCTATGGAGAGCACCCATCCACTTCCCCAAAGCTGTAGTTTGCAGCCAAAAGCTGCAGGAGCCAGGTCGTCACCAAGCTAAGATTTGGGGACAGCAGGGCTATCATTGAATCATTAAGATTGGAAAAGAACTCTAAGATCATCAAGTCCGTCTGGACTGGCTTCAAGCTGCTTGGCAGAGTTGCCCCTCAGCACCCTGCCTCACGCCTTTGCCTTCTGATATCCCCCAGCACTAAACAGCCAGGCTCCCCTGGACAGCACCAAATGGAATAGGAAACGATGGGAACATGTCCTTGGATGTCCACTGCCCTCTCCCTGCTCTTGAAGTGAGAGGAAGATCCCTGAGGAGCAGAGGGGGGCTGACAGCAGCGTGGAGTCTCTTCCCCGCGTTGCACTCGGGCGTTCGACCCCCTCCAGCTGCCTCGCTTTAATAGGGAATCTTAAACGGGCTCTGTCATCTTTTACACAAAATCCCTGCTGCATCTTACAGGTAAGAGGAGGAGGAGGAGGAGAGGACAGGTTGGCTGAAGAGGAGGTTGAAATGTGTTTGTATGAGCAGGAGGTGTCCCTGTGCCGGGTGTTCCCAGGTGCCGGCGGCGTCGCGGCGGGACAGAGGCGGCCGAGCACGTGCTGCCTGTCAGCGCCCGCTGCTGCGCGCCCAGCACGGCTCCTCACGGCCTGGAACGTGTAGAGAAATCCCAGGAATGCTCTCCACACACCGGGACATGGACTCCAGAGGCCTGAGAAAATAAATAATCACAATATACCTGAGGGTGGGTTTATTTTTTTTCCCATATTCTGGACCCAACTTCATGTTCCAAGGGTTTCCAACCACTATTTCGTTCTCCTGCCTTTCGTTTTCCACTCGAATTTCACACGTATTTTCTTTTCTCACTCTGCCACAAGAATTGCAATATGTAATTTGCTTATCTGGGGGTACAAAAATTGTGTTACTGTACAGACTGGTTTTGCAACACAGAATGAGTGTTGCCTGCTAGGGGTGTAAACGCAGAGTTAATCCTGCCTTTCATGGCCTGCACTTTCCCTGTACTTGTTTATTCCACATTTTGTGTCCGCCCCAGGATGGATCAAACTGTTTAACCTTTGACTGCAAAGTCAGAAGAATGACTCACTTGGAAGCTAAAATGTAAATAAATATATGCATTGCTAAATAAATCAACCACTAATGCCCTAATGCAAGGCTGATAAATGTCCTGATTAAAATCATACTTAAATAAAGGGGGCAAATTATCAGACAGTGGGTTTAAAAGTTATAATTTCTGGGCATAACTCAACACAGAACCTGTCATGATAAGTAAATTATTTTAATATTTGATTTTTCTTTACTATATACAGTGAAATCTTCTCTCCTACAGCTGTTAAGTGAACCTTGGTTTTATCACAAATGCTGCAAAAGGAGAAGGAATATGGTTGATTTATTAACAAATTAAAAAATCTTCTCTTGCTTACATTGACTGAAAAATGCTCCAAAGCTCTTAAACCTTCCACAGCGCAGAAAAGTGGGGAACTGTTAAGTGATCTCCCTCTTTACCTGCTATAACTCTCTGTGCCCACAGAAAAAAGTTCATCCCCTATACAGGTACCTTCCCCTCTGGCACTAAATTACCAAGCACTACCCCCAATTACAGTCTCCAAACCCATTAGCAGTTAGGAGAAAATAATCCCTGCAATTTGTGCAGCAATAAGGATTATGGACAACGGAGGAATCTGCAAAGAGGAGCGCGGATTTGCCGGAGGACGAGCCTCAGCTCAGGACTGCCACCTCCCTGCTCCTCACAACGCAGAGAGCTGCTCCCAGCAATGCTTTTATTTCATTTATTTTCTGTTTTCTCCCGTCTTGTCCTTATAAACAGCCTCGGCATAGCGAGCCTGTCTGCGAGGACTCGCATGCCAGCACACGTCATTTTTTTTGGCTCCCTGAAGGAAAAGGTAGTGTTTGCCTCCCACGTTGGATCGAGTCCTCTGAACCCGGTGTTTCCACATTCTGGATTGCCCTGCTGTGTGTGAATCGCATACCAACTAAGGAGTCCTTTAGATCACCTTCCGAGCTCAATTGTTTCCCCCCCACGTGCTGATTGAAAAGCAAATGAAATACTTTTTCCACCACCAATTTCCTTTCTTCATGTACCTGCCTGCACTTATTATTTCTGAAGAATCTTATCAAAGGACCAACAGGTTGCTAAAGTGGTGTTTTGGCCCCCAGATGATAAACTGGGCTGATAATTTATTCAGGGTTGTCTGTCAGAGGAAGATTGCTCTGAAGTGCTTTGAGGTGAGCACACTGGAGGGCACGGAGCAGAGCATCCTCCCCTGCCAGCCCAGCCCAGGGTGCTTCCAAAACAGGCATGGCTCGGAGGACCAGGGTCTTCTGTAACCCCCCAAGGAAGTCTTTGACCTTCTCAGATGAGTTATTTAGTCCTCTTGATTGTCAGCCTGAGATTCTCCAAAGAGCAGCTCTGGTTTAGTGTGTTCTCCTGGCAATGCAGCTTCTGTGGAAAGCACTTCCTGCGTTTTAGAAGTTGTCCTCACTCATGTCCCACTGACCCTTCAGACTGCCAGAGATGAGGACTGAAACTGAAAAGCCGGGGTCCTAGAATTCAACCTGGATCCATCAAGGAGTCATGCCAGGGATGTAAAGAGTTGGAGTGAAAAAAGAAGGATCTGATACTCCCTAAAAGTTACAAGAGGAAGGCAAGGTTTCAGGCATATACTGGAATCTTATTGGAGTGGTGCAATCCTGGACCAAAATGCTTCCTTAAAAGGAGTCTTAAATAATTTACAGATAAACCCTTCCCCTCACTGTCCTTGTACATGCAGGACGTGATCTAGGCAGCTTCCAAAATTGCAAAAGGGCTTTTGGGAATAAATCCCAAACCACACTGATGTTCTTCCCAGTGAGGACTTTGGGGTTTGGCAGAGGAGTTTTACAGAGTTCCCACATCCCAAACCTTGCCTTTTCAAATGCACAGGAGCTGATACTGACACCCGATCATACCAAGAGAGAAGCTTTTTTGGGAGATCTTGTGTTTCATCTGCTGCTACCAACCCATGATGATCCTTGAGCAGAGCAATTCTGACAGTATAAAAATGGATTTCTTCTTGTCAATACTGTTAGCTAGAAAGCTTTACATTCCCTTTTGGAGCTATCTAGATAGAAGAGATCGTGTTGTCTGCACAATGTTATTGCCTCCCGTCCACAGCCAGTCACCCACACCCTCCCTGAAGTTGAAAAAGTTTCCCCACCCTCCTCCCAGCCTCCAAACTTTGATCACAATCCCAACAGATGCAAAATATTTGCAGTGAGAGGTGCCAGTGCCGTCAGCTCGCCACAGTAGCTCCCAGTCAAAATGTTTGCACGCACACTTCAGAGCATCATTTATCTTGAGGGATGTCAGCTCTGAAAATGTTAGCGCGTGTCACTGTCAAAGCAAATGCCAGAAATTAGCTTTCTTTCATCTCAAAGAAGAATAATTAACTTTGCAACTGTTTCCAAAAGTGCTAATTAATGGGTTTCAACAACTTGACTTGTCAGGATACATCTTGATTGGAACAACAGCTTGCTCTTCCCCTTGAGGATTATGGCTCTTCTTTTGGACTCTTTTCCTCACCCGCCAGTTTAGTGAGTTGTGGAAAGTGGATGTCATTTATAACACAAAAATAAACATGAGAAAAAGGGAAAGCCCCGGGGACTAGTTAACATTTATTAATTATTGGTGTGCTTTATTAGCAATAATGTAAAAACATAGCCTTCTGTTTAAACTGAATAATCTTTAAACAAGATGGGATTTGTTTACTGTTTATCTTCCCGAACAAACAGGGTGAGTCTTCACCTCCATGTCTCTGCATGGGTACGGCTTGGACTGGGCTGGAGAGTGGATCTCCCTCTCTCGCCTTGACAGTTTCCTCCTGGATTCCACTGCCTGGAGATCCACTCTCTCTCCACTGCTTTGAATACTTAAGTTCTTCCAGCAGTTCACACGATGTATTTTCTTCTCCCAGCTTTCTTTGAGGTGGTAAATTGCCTGACTTTCAGTACCGAGCTCCTTCGCTGTGTGTCACGTCAGTGTTTGGATGCATTCCCTCCTTCCTCCAGGATGGAATCTGCACTTTAGCTGCCTGTGTTGAGATGAAAAGTAAAATGTCTGAGTTTGCCAATGGGATTCAGCTATCCCCATCCCACAGCCAAAATCCCTGAGATCCTTGAAAAGCCAAAAGCTTGAATGCATCTAACAATTTTAAACACCCTGGCCTGAAGAGCCAGTGAAGGTCGTGGTCAGACTTGATATACATAGCCTGGTGAAGTCTCAGACCCTTACACGTGTTCCTGGAAATATAAAGCAAATCAGGAAATCAAGTGGAAAATCCAGGAGGTTATTATTAAAAATCCACAGCTCAATTATCGTTATAATAAACCTCACACCAGAGGTCATTTACGTTCATGGTAATTAGGGAGGGAGGTTATGGTTTGAGAATAAGGGCATATCAACTAAAGAAGAATTTTAGTGCAGGACATCATCTGTCCCTGCTTTTGCCACCTAAATTGGCCATGCCAGGCTGGCAAACTGGAATTGTGCCCCCCTGGGATGAAGAGAGCTCCTGCAGACACCCCCTACACCCCACAGCAGCTGCTCCCAGGATGGCAGCAGGGCTGGGGCCCCCTGAGCCAGTCCCTCCCCTTCCAGGTGGAGGAAGGAATGGAATGACAAATAAAGGAGTTAATGGAGGAGAGGGGGTTGGTTTGCCTTGGGGAGGAGCTGCAGGAAGTACGAATCTTCAGGAGAGGTACAGTGGCTGGGGGATGCTGCACTCTGAGAGGCTGAAGGTGTGTGAGGGCTGCCTGTCCTCTCAGGTTTCTCTGGGATGAGGTGGCTTCTCTTGTTGCTGGAAGGAGAAAAAAGGAAAAGGATGAGGACATTGAGCAGAGTTACAGTCATGTTAGCTGTTTGCTTTCCTAGAGACTTGTGCTAGGCTTTTGGGGTCAGAGAAGGAAGTCTCTGGGCTTGTGTGCCTTCTGGAAAGTCTGGCTCAAGTAATGATCCCTGCCTTACATTTATGCAGGGCTTGAGGGTGGCAGCTCTTTTAAAATTTCATTGTGAGTGTTGGGGGACAATATGGCCTGGTTACAGGCACCTTGGCATAAGGATCAAGTGGTTATCTGTGCTTAAAAGCACATCTAGGAGTAGGTGAGATGGCTACAAACTATGTGTTAATGCTTTAAGTTCCTGGTAAGTGATAGCTTTGTAAATTTTAAGCAACTTCAAGTTTTCAAGTGGCTTATAATTTCTCTGTTGCTGTGTCTGTAGCCTGAACAGAGTTTTTCACTGTCTTCTCATGGTAATGAACCCCAGGAAAATTTCAGTCTGGTGTTTTTATTGTGGGGGGCTGGAAGGGGGAGAAGTGAACTTGGACAGAAGAGGACAAATAGTGTCACCTGAAAGAGCTAACACCTGAAGGAAATCCATTATAATGGTTAAATTGTCTTCCTGTCACTGGTCACAGACCAGCTTGTAAGAGTTAAACGTGAAACAACTTCACTTTCAGGGACGTCAACATTATTTACTAGATATTTCTACTCAATTTGTAACTATATTTACACTTACAGTAGAGGCTAAAATCCTGTGTTGCTCCATGTTTATGTGGTGTCTATTTTTATCCATGAAGGAAAGGAAGAATTTTGATGTTTGCTGGAAGGTGTGGGGTCATCATAGCTCTGGGAGAATAAATTTTCTGAAAAAATAAATCTCTCACCTACTTATTGCCACTCTTTGAATTTCACCTGTAGAGCCCAAGCAATTCACTAGATTAAGTTTAGGGCATAAATTTCTATTGCTTTTCTATTTCAAATGGCCTTTTATTCTAAGCAGTTGATGTGAGCATATTTTGCTGGTTTTCCATTGACCTGGTGCTGAATGTACAAAAATTTCTATAAAAGTTGGCCAAAACACCAGTGGGGGGAATATTTGTGCAATAAAAGTGAATTAGAAAAAGTCCTTTATAGAGAACACAGTACTGTGTCCAGATGCATTCCAGGGCAATTCAGGTGTCAGGAGAAAGACTGGAAATGGCAGAGAGCTGAGTCTGCAGTGAGGTTAAAGGAGTCCTTGAAGAAAGCCTGTGGTGGTTTTCTGCTTGTTTGTAAATGTGAGGGGAGTTTTGTCAAGTCCTGAGGCCTGATGAGAAGGGCACCACAGAATATTTCAAACCTGGGTTGTATATGGAGCTTTGAGTGCTACATAAAATCACTGATCTGGCAAAGGATGCTGTCAGATGCTTATTGTCTTAAAAAAATCCCTCAAAAAATTGAGGGAGAAACCCTCAAGGTTTAAAAGGAGGAGGGTGGATGGGAAGGGGGGTGATGTTGCAGTGTATCATTGCTGGGTGTGTGTAGCAGGGGGGATGGTTCCTGTTCGTGCCAGAGTGGATTTGGGCCCCTGGTGCGAGGCACATTTGCTGCCAGGGCCCTCTGGACAGGGTGGGTGAGCACAGGGGAGGCTGGGGAGCAGCTGGGGGAGGAAGGGACTCCTGCACAGGGAGGGTTGGGACAACAGCTCAAAGCCAGCAGGGTTTTGAGTGAAGTGCAGGGCTCCCTCTGGGCAGTGTCTGTGCCCACCCTGTGCAGGTATGTGTTGGCATGACATGACATGGAAAACCCTCTGCTGAAGATGGACCAGGCTGCAAGTCCTTTGACTCTTCTTTAGCCCATTTTCAGGGCACCCCCCAAACGTTATGGCAGCATTTAGGGAAAAACATGTGCTGTTTGCATGCGGAGGCTTGGCCTCTCCTCCCAGCACCAGCTGGTGAGGCTGCCTGGGGCTCTCCTCTGCGTGTCCCCAGCCCTGCTGTCCCTGTGGTGTCCTCCCCAGCTCCAGGGGCAGGGGCCAGCAGCCCTGCCGGGTGCGGAGCGGTTCCTGCACTGCTGCCAACAGCCAGGGTGGCAGTGTGGGCTGTGCTCAGGGGCTGGCATGCAGATGATGGCTTTGTCTCTGTTTGCTGGAGTGCATCTCGTAACCAGAGTCCTCCACGGTGCATATCCCCCTTCCCACCCCCCACCCACAACCCCTCCGGATTGGGCTCCTTTACTAAAAATTGGTTGGGAATGAAGGAGGGGGGAGAAACTTTATTAGTGTTATACATTATTTTCCTTCTCTCCCTTCTCCCCCCTCTCTTCCTGCATGATGAATTGCCTGGTACTGAGCTGGTAGCTCCAGCCCAGGCACTCAGCAATCTCCTCCTGGTCCCTTGCACAGACAGATGGGACGGCCCATGTCTTGACCGTGATTGATTAGCTGGAGAAAGCCTGTTGAGTGGAGTTCCATGAAGATTGATGCTTTCTCCTTCTAACAGCATTTCCAAAAAGTTTCTATTACATTTTGATTATGTTTATAGAATCTCACTGGTCTCCAGGAAGATTCAATCTTCTTTTTCCCCCCTCTCCCCTCTGTGCAATGTGTGTAACTTCCCTCCTGTGCATATGCTGTTCATCCATCTCTTACCTTTATTCTTTTAGGGGTGCCCCCAGAGGCCTCTCAGGACAGTTCCCTTCCCATGTCCCTCTGCACAGGTACCTTTGCTAGTTACTGCCCTCTGACTTGTTGAGGCCACAGGCAAAGCAGCAGCTCCCAAGCACAAGACCTTTAAAGGCTGCAGAGCAGGAGGAAAGGGTGTTATCTGTGATAGCTTCGTGGGGAACTGCGAAGTGAGACCACCAAGGGGAGGTGTCTGGATGAAGAGCCCCTGTTTCCCAGTGCAGGAGGCTGTGGCTCCTACCTGCCCACAGATACCTGCTCTGCTCTTGATTCCTTGCAGCTGGAGACCTCTGCCTGTCCCAACTCAGATGAAAGTCTTTAAAAGCTTCAGGACTCTTTGAAACTGGGCATTAGCGTGTTTGGCCATGGAGAGGGCCAGAAAGATGAGCTGTTTCAGCATTGCAAACTGCCCTGTTGCAGCTGGGTGAGGGGAGGGGGCAAAGCATGTCCCAGTGCCGGCTGAGCTTCAGCACCACTGTAAGAAGAGAATTTTGTTTTACAAGGGAGGCTCAAGTCCTGTGCAGTATGGTCTGGGCTTGCCCATCTAGGAAGGTTAATATATTTTTTCAGTAGATCCATAGCACCTGTGGATGATTTCTAAGTAATAACTTCAGTACAGTGCTGAAAAACGTGCAGAGATAATGTTGGTCCCTGACATCAGACAAATCAACTTTAGAATGCTGGGCTTCTCCAAAGTGTTAGCAAGGAACCTTTTCAGTTGGGTCCTAATTGTAGCAAATAATTACGTTACCAAATCTTATTAAGAAACTGGCTCTTCTGGTCTGTCCTTCTCATTTAATTAAGCAGAGAGCTGAACTTTTTTTTTGTGGAACAAGTCACAGGCAGCCACCTTGCCTTCACACTGGTGTCCTCTCTAGGAAGCAGAGCTGCTTCCCTTGGGCCACCTCAGCAAATGAGCAGGAATGGCACGTCCTGAGCAGTGGGAACAGTCCCCTGGAGCAGCCCCAGGGCTGTGCACGTTCACCTGCGTGGGCTGAGCACACCTGCGGATGGGAAGCTGCTTGTGGCTGCCTGTCTGCTGCTGTCCGTGGGGAGGAGGGTGGAATCTGCTGTCTGTTGTTCTCCCTCAGCCTCCAGGAATCGTGGGTCTGTGTCCCAAAACCTGGGATTTATGGGTGAGGTAAACAGGAGCATCGCCCAAGAGGCATCTGTGTGATGCTGTGACCGTTGTCACCCATCAGGGACCCCCTCCTCGAGCTGGCAGAGCACAGTCCCCTGGGGCAGGAGCACAGGCTCTGGCCGAGCCCTGTGATGTGGTAAATACAGGCAGGGAACACCAAGCCAGCAGGCTGAGCCCCGTTGTGTGGGGTAACCTGGGAGAGGGCAGTTGCTCACTGAAGGGAGGGAGGGATGCAGGGGATGGTGCTGCCTGAGGCTGTGTGGCTGCTGTGATGGCAGCACGGGTGTTTCTTCATGTCCTGGTGTGCTGCCCAGGGCTGGCTGAGAACTGAGACCTGTTTTACCCTTGGGAAACTGGGATCAAAGGAATCGTAAACAGTAACTGAGGAGGCAGGCGAGAGGCAAAGACAAGATCAGTGCTGTCGCAGAAGAGTCTTCCTCCTCCAAATGCCTTCCCAGGGCCTCACAAGCCATGTGGCACCTTGGTGGGTCAGCGGGGAGCTCTGGAGATTCTCTCCTCCTTCCAGTACTGCCCCTGGTGCAGCACTCCTGTTTCCAGGCATCCCCACTTGCCCACAGTGCTTTAGCCTTATGCTCAGCTTAGCCTCTGGTTGAATGTCACCGTGGTTGACTGTCCCTGGGTGTGTGGGAGCAGCAGTGCAGTGATTGACTTGCAGTTTGGGTGTTTTGTTCCTTGGTGGGGCCAGCCTGTCCCAGCTGAGCTTCATACGCTTGAAGTGATCCACTTCCCACAGGCTGGAGCTTGGAAAAGCTGGCTGAGGTGTTCCTCTGCTCCTCAGCAGCACGGACACAGCCTGCATGGCTCCTGCAGAGGGGATGGGGTAGCCCCACCACCAGCAGGGAGGCCACAGGGCAGGCAGGATTTCAGCTGGGCTACCAGTCCCTGCATCGCTGTGTGTGCAAACAGCCCCTCTGCCTGATGGTGGAAGCTGCTGGGGCATCACTGTGAGTGCAAGCAACACAAGGACTTCAGCAATTCCTCGTGCCCCTTCTCCTTGTGTGAAATCCAGCTGGGCAGGCAGCCCATGATCTGTGCAGGAGCACATGTGTGTATTTCCCCTCCCTGTGCAGGAGAACGGGGTGCCCTAGGACGCAGCCCCCCAAACCCCTGAGATCTCTCCCTCCCCGTTAGCTCGCCTGCCTGCCCCTGCCATACCAGTCTATTCTTTAAAATATAGCCCCCATTTTTTATTCCTGCATTTATTACAAATGCAAATTACAGATGAAAGCATCAACTACACAAACCATTACTCAGAGGAGCATCTTTCCAACTGCTGGACTTGGACTGAACAGCTTGTGGTTAATTTGCTATATAATCACTGCCTGCAACAGGAAAGCAAGTGCTTCAACTGTGCTAATATTATGAAAGGGGAAGTTAACCATAGAGATAAATTCTGAGGAGCTGCAGCTGGGATGAAAGAGGGAAATAAATGTAGCTGGAGTCCAGGCTTCAGGCTTGCAAAAGTGGCCGCTTGGATATTTAAAGGGATAAAAGATAAGAGTTCAGGTTAAACATGTGTTTTTTGAAGTTGCTTTTAGCCTGAATATATTTTCCCAGAGGCAGAGGATCCCTGCAGCTCCCTCTGACCTGTGATTGGACCAGTGCCCTGGCCTGTGTGCAGGATGCCAATGGAATACAGTGCCTGCACTGCCCCGTTGCTGGGAGCCTTCCCAGGGCAGCTGCTGTTCGGAGGCAGGCACGGCGATACAGAGCAGATGAGCACATGGCAGTTCAGCTGGCAAAGATTCTTACTGGGGAGGGGGTGGCTCCTCCCCATCACTCAGGTCTGGGTTTGGCCTCTTGCACAGAAGCCAGGGACAATCTGTCCCTGGGCTGGTAGAAGTGTGTGCCCCCTGAATGGTGCTGGAAAGGGGTCAGTGGTGCCTCCAGAAATAACCTGTAGTGGGTAACAGGTCCACTCACCCCTGGCAGGAGGTGCTGAACTCACTGGAGCAGAGCCCTGGCTGAAGAAGCTGTTCTGCCCTGGGGCTGGAAGTGCCAGAGTGTTGTGGCAGTGCCCTGTGAATGCACTGCCTTCACCAGAACCACCTTAATACCCCGTGCACGAGACTGAAATAATATTCAAACCTTCCCAAGAACCCAAACCTCCTCGCACTTTCATTCCAGTGCCTCCAAAGTAATCGCAGTACAATGCTCACGCTGTTTTGCAAAGTGCTCTAGGGATTAAAAAACGTTCCTGGAGATTATCTCCAGGGACAAATCTGAAGTCTTGTCTAACTCTTTTCTCTGGAGGCTTGGAGAGGCAATAGCTGTAGATTAGCAGAGATAGGAGTTGGAGAGTGAATCAGCCCAGGATGGGTGAGCTGGTTCTTATGAAGCAAGAGAGCTCCAGCAACTCTGCAGATTTACATCCACCACAGACACCTTTCCTGGCTCTGAAATGTTTGATTGCTTTTTTGCTGTTTCCCAGGTCTGGAACAAAACCCTGTGGTTGTGGAGAGGGTGTGACGTGTGAGGGGATGTTTTGTACCTGGGAGAAGCTGACTGAGGGCCCTGAGCTGTTTCTGCTGTGGGAGCTGGAGGGTTCCCTGCAGCAGACCCCATGGCACAGGGATGCTGGAGGGGTGCTCGAGTCCCTTTTCAGCCCCACGACTGTGAATAAATTATGCTGGCAGTGCAATACACTTGGCAGTGGCAAGAGCCTGCCTTTGCCAGAAATTTGGCTAGGCAACACCAGTAGAAAGTGCCACTTAGCATCCCTGTGCTGGGAATTGGTTTTCATGGGATTTTTAGATCATGAGGGCACGTACTAAAGGTATGATTATCAGTGCAGGTGGTGTTAGCCCCTGACAAACTGAGTTTTGATTGACCATAACAGGGCTTTGTGGCATTTCCAGAGCTGAGTTTGTTTCCTGGACCTTCTCAATCTTAGGGAAGTGTCCACTGGCCTTTTGCTTTAAAATTGACAACATTTTATCCAGCCTTGAGATATGAGCATTTCTCTGAAGCTGATGGGTAAAGTTTTCCTCACCTCCTGGTTATTCGCTCCAGGATGGGGGTAAATCCCAGCTCTCACACTGCAGCTCCAGAAGTTAATCATTGAACAGGCAGGATGGAGATGCCCAGGGTGCACATGTAAAGAACAGCAGGGCCAGAGGCCCGGTGTGGGCAGGGGAGTGGGAAGGAGGTGCTATCTGGGGAGAGGGGGAAGAGAAAGCGCGGGTGTCTGGACAATGGCGGCACTGTTGCGTCAGTGCTGGCCTTGCAGTTTGGCTCCCCAGTCAAAACAGATGAGCCATGGAGCTTTGTGCTCAGTCAGGAGGGGATGCTAGGAGGGGATATCACAGCAGGGATCACCAGGGCTCGGTCTAGCAGAGCCCATCCTGAGATGTGTGTCATGCTGCACGGTGTGCAGCGGCGTTACCTGCTGGGGTTACGTTGTGCCAGCTCAGCTTGACACAGCAAAAGTTGTAGGGGAAAGGCATTCCCAGGAATGCAGCTCACTGACCCCTGAGAACATCACTCCATGCAGAGAGCAGGAATGAGTGTGCATTTCTGGAAAGGAGCATTCCTGGAATTAGTCTGGTACTCAAAGAGCTACAGCTGGAAAGAACAGGGGTTGGACCCATCTCCCTCTGCTTAAACCCCCACAGCCTCTTCCCTTCCCTTGCCATAGCTTGAAAACCACCTGCACTGGTGCTGCCCACTGAGGGCATCCCTGTGCAGGGGGAAGCTGCTGTGCACAGGGATGTGCAGCTCGGCTTGGTGCGTGGTGTGACCGTGGCAAGCAGGAGCAAGAAGCCCAAAAGTTGTTCAGGCAGCTCACCTGAGATTTTTCCATCCAGGACACAGGGACACGGGAGCAAGGCTCCCAGGAAGGGGTTGGAGGAGGCAGCAGGAGGCTGCTGGCTGGAGGAGCAGCCACGTGTTGTTTAACTTCTGCAAAGAGCTGCCCAAAGCTGCAACCGAGGAAATTCCCAGCGCAGCCGTCAGCAAGCTACAGCTTTGCACAGGCTGATCCCTGAGCATCCTGCTGCCAGGGGAAGGGAGAGAGCTTCACACACAGCAGAGCAGCTGAGAGAGCTGCTGAGCTGTTGGTGTGACTGGGGCACACCAAGGGTGGTGGTCTGGTCGAGGTGGTGCTTTCAGTGCTGGGTTTTGGGGTGAAAATCTCCAAATGGTTTCAGAGAACCTTCAGTACAGAGCAAAGATGCTCTAGGCTACCCTTGCAGTACCACAGCACGAGGATGTCTGCCTTCTCCGCATGGGAAGCAAATGCAGAGGCACTTGGAACACAGATCTTGTTCTTGGAGTGTGAACTAGAAGTGCTTTCAAGCTCAAAGCTTCTTTTTCTTCAGCCCTTGTGGAGCTAAAACTCTCCAGAACAGCCAGAAAAAGACCGCAAATATTGGGAAAGCCAAGAAGATGTGAAGAGAGAGATTGTTTATTTAAAATTAGTCACTTCTGCAGCCCTGTAATGGGCAACTCTACAACCTGGCTGCATTGTATATCCAGTTTTTGTTGGCTTTCATAAGTATTTGTTTTGCCCTAGCCCTTCAGAGGTACTAATTTGCTTTGTCACCAGGCCCTTTGATGAAAGCAGCTTGATGCTTTCAGGTAACCTGCCAAAACTGTCTTCCAGGAGGAGAAACAAGTCGTGGTTGGGACATGGGCTCTTCTGTGTGCAGCTCTAAGTGCTTGGGTGCAAGCATCAGAAAACTCAATAGTGTTCTAATGAATAAAAGGGAAAATAGATTAAGCCATTAAATAACTTGCTAATGTTTCAAAAGAGAAGGAAAGCCCAGTGTTGACAAGATTCCTCCATCTTTTCACATAAGGTAAATTCACAATCAAACTCCAAAAAAGAGAAGGATTAATGGAGTGTCTATGTATGGGACATATAAGGGACAAAGTCTAAAAGCATTTCAAATTTCCTGGAATTCTTGCATGTAAAAATTGCTTTTACTGGTGTAGACAAAGGGCAGGGTTTGTTCAGGCTATGAATTGCTGGAGCAAAAATTGCAGCTATAAATTGAGAAGCTGTTTTTGGTACCTTTGCCCAAAGACTAAATGCTTCAGAGCAAAATCACAATAAGTGATTTAAAGAATAATCAATAACATTAAAATCAACTGGCAAAGAAAAGACTCTGCATCTATAATGTACTTTCTAGATATTATTAAATAATACATCACAAGCAAACTCCTGAGTGATGAATTTGGCAGCTGTTTGTGAAAGGTGGTAAACCCAGGTGCTGCCCTTCCTTTGCCCTCCTCCTGGGAAGGTAATTAGCATCCCTATGGAATGAGTCTTCTTCCTTATGGAAAATGGTTGTTAGGTAGACCCTAAAGGTGTTTTGATGCCAAAGGCACATCTTTCAGATGTGACTGAGCCTTGGGGTCATGCTGGTGTGCAGGAAGATGTTCTAATCAGGCACACAAGGTTTTCTTACCTCATCTTGAATGGCTCTGCTCGTGGGATGTTTGGTGCCTCCTCCCCAGCCCTGCTCTGGAGGGGCTGAGCTGGATATTGTAGGGGCAATAAGGCTCTGCCTGAGAAATCAAGGGGGCTGGAACGGTGCTCCTGGGCACGGATGAGTGGTGTGGGGGGCTCAGAGCCTGCCCTGGTGCTGGAGGAGTAGGATGGGGTGTTGGGGGCTGCAGCAGCTCTGCACTGTGCTGGCCCAGAGCTGGGGCTTTTGGCACTGCCTTGACCAAGGGTGGGCTGAAACCTTCATCTCTCTGAGCACACGGACTCTGCTACGTCCTATGCCCCCTGTTTGAGTGCAATAGGAGTTTTTAAAAATTACCGTTTCCAGTTGTCTCCCAAAAAGTGGGTGTAGTGGTATCCAGCCAGGCAGAGCTCCTGTCAGTGAGTCTGCCAGGGGACAGCCTGGCAGGGAGAGGAGAGGGAAGGGCATTTGGCTGGTTACTCACTTTCATCTAGTTACATTTCACCTCTCAGAGAAAAGCCTCTGAACATAAAATTCAGCAGAGACTTACAATTTTGTGGCTTTGTTTTAAAATGAAGGCAATTTTTTCTAGCCTAGGGATGTAACTGATCTTTTTCTTTGGTTGGGCTGTTTGTTAAAGGAAAGATAAAACACGCTGTCCATTGATCTGTCCTCACCCTGAATTGCAGAGTTGGTGAGGAGGGCAGGATTAACTGTTGGGGAGCAGCATTTCCAATCCCAGGAAGTGTAATGCTTATTCCAGGCACCACACTGCTCTTGCAGAGCAATTCCTGTGCTAGACCTGGCAGCTTTGGCATCCCCTCAACCTCCAGTAAGTGAACTGAAGGCTCCAGCCATGTCCCCAGCCCCTGCATGCTGGGGGGGTGACATGTGGGATGCTGCCTTCCCACAAGGACTGAGCTGAGGCTGGTGCAGCTCATCCCAGCTCAGCTCCATAATCACAGTGGCCACTTAGGAAGCTTCCAAATGCAATTAGACAAATGCATGGGAGAAATAGCCAGCCACATCCATTAAACAAAACAATCCTTTTTGGCTCAGGGAGGAGGCCCCGAGCTGCAGAGCTGGAGTGTGGAAGGATTGCTAATTTTATATTCTATAGGCTACCTGTGCCTGCCACTGTTGGGGAAGGAGCACTGGTGAGATGGAACTGGTTTGAGTTGTGTCCTCTCACAGCAGACTTTGAAGCCCTGGTGTTTGTAACCGATAATCAAAAGGTACAAGGCTCTGTAAATTGTCATAAACCACATGCAGCTTTACTCTGGTAGACTCAAAAAAATATTTCCATTCTGTTTTTGAGTGAGCTGCATTAGCAGAGTGTAGTTTGGGTTTGGGAGATGCTTGTGTGGTTGAAATCTGGTTGAAAAGTTTGCTGAAACTTAACTGTGAGGGGTCTCTGCAGTTCAGCACACCTGGAGAGGAGCCAGCAAAGTGGAGATGCTGGCAGAGGTGGGATCAAAGCCAGGCTGTTTTAAAAGAAAGAAAAATTGCAAATAAGGAGGGGAAGCTGCACACCAACTTCCTTCTTTTTGATAGGGGAAAGCACATGACTCTGCCCTGATGGGCTCTCAGGGTCTAGCCACTGCTGTTCTATTGAGAAATTATTGTATCTGCCCTTAAGACCAGACATATTTGAAATAACCACCAAATGAAATATGATAACATCAGTGTCTTATGTGAATAATGATTGATCACCATTTCAACCATTCCTGCCTTGATATGAAATACCCTGCATATACAGGCATCAGAAAAAGCCCAAGACCCATTTTGGTTTCTGCGCTTGAGGGTACCTTGGATACCACAGTATCACCATCCTTTTTATGCTTAGAAACTGTGCAATTATGTCACTGAACTCCTAAATTTTAGGACTTTGGTTTACTGTTCATTTTAGCAGCTTTTTGCTACTTTCAGTTTCTTGGTCTCTCACAGTAGAATCCGCCATCGAAACTGGAGTGCACAGGAATAACAAATTCAGCGGATGGGTAGAGTGTGACTCACTCGCTTCACACACGTTTCTGCAGAAGGACCAAGAGCTCCATGTAGAAATGTCATTGCCACAGCTAAGGATGCTTTTTGAAGTGGGTTGGCTGCAGCTATTTCTCATACAAGAGTAAAGTATATACTTTAGCTGGATGTGACCCTAAATAAGATAAAAAGGTGTCTTAACACTCCTGAAGGAGACCGTGAGCTGTGTTGGTGCTTCCCCTTAAGTGCTGCATGGGTTAGTCTGAGCAGTTCCTTGGATACAGACAGGAAGGATGGGAAAAGAGCACAGTTTAGAGAATGGGGTTGGATCGTCTTCTCCAGAAACAGTCACAGGCATGGTCTGCAAAACAAAGCACTGCAGGCACTTCTCCTGCACGCAGGCTCCTCCGTTTAGCCGGTGGCTGCAGGGGGAGCAGAGCTGGCTGGTGAGTGCATCACTCTGCGTGGGCTGTGTGCCCAGAGACCTCACACCAGCCTGACAGACCCTGCTCGTGGAATAGATCTGTTCTCTCTCCTCGAGGTACTCGTGGAACAGAAGCTGAAGTGCTCCTCAGTGTGGTCACTCCAGCCTGTGCATTGCACAGGCTCATGGTTTGTACTGAGGGCCTGGTGTTCAGCTCTGCCATAAACCTGTGGGTAGAGACACGCTGGACACTCTGGGAGCTGGTTGGGTTTCACTGGTGTCAAGTTTTATATCACACCCAGATCTTGACTTGGCCTACAGGACAGGAATGACAATTGGTGGCTGTAGGTTCAGGACTTGCTAACAGGACAACTGCTCTCTCCCGTGCTGGCACCATCCTGAAAGCTGCTTCCTATGTGGTCACCCTGGTTTTCTAATATTTCGTAGAGAAAGCTGGTTAAGTGGCAGCAGCAGCTGGTGAGGGAGCAGATGGTGCCACCTGCATCATCAGATGTTTTATCACATTCTCTGCTTTATCCCACAAAGAGTGGCTGGAAAGTAGAGAGAGCGTGGGAGCTGGTGGATGTTGTGAAGGTGTGAAAAATCACAGGTAGCAGCACTGCTTCCCTGCCAGGCTGCTGTTTACCTCAGCTCTGGGTTAAGAAAGTGCTTGTGCTTATGAGAAGGTCTGTGCCCACCTGTGCTTGAGTCTGTAATGCTGCATTTGGGAAGCACAAGGCTTTGGAGCAAGCTGGCTGTCCCTGCTGCCAGACAGGGGTCAGGATCCACAGTAAACCTCCTGTGGCAGATTTGGATCACAGGCAGGCTCCTAGATGCACCTCTGCCATGTCCACCTTGGACACCACTTAATAGTCACATCCCAAAGAAGGTCAAGACCTGTGATTAAATTTATTAAAGGGTCCAATTTCAGCACGTGTGAGTTCTGAACCCATTGAGTGGCTTCTCATTTTTCTGGGCTACTTGAGGGTTTTGAAAACTTATAAGCAGCACAAGGGCTGGGTCTTGGATCTGAAGGAGGCAGAGAATTTATCCTCTCTGCATGTGCACTGCACAAAGAGCAAACTAGTCCAAAAGGGCAGGTTTAATGTCCTTTCTGTTAAAGACCTGCACCAGAGCCCAGCAGCAGCACCAGTGAGTAGAATGAATACTAAAGTATAACAACCCCTAACTGATGTACTCAAGGGAGCAGAGCTGGTGGGGGGGCAGGGGTTTGCAGGATGCACAGGAAGAGGAGCCAATAATGATGTTTCATCCAACAAAAATGATGGGGCAGTAAGAGCAGGAGCAGGGTGTGCTGCTGGACACAGGCTGCCCACAGCAATTTCCTCCCCTCAGCTTTGTCTCAGCTCCTGTTCTGCATTTTGCTCCTCTTCCTTGGCGGTTCTGTCTGTCCACTTCCCTGTTGTCCCAGCAATCGCTGAGGGGGGACAACATTCAGATGTAAACAGGGCTGGTGCCGTGGCGGACCGGGAGCGACACGACGCTTGTTTGTGTCTCAGTCAGCAAAGCCATTCACCACCCCGGGTTAATGTTCCAGCGGGGCGGATGGAGGGGAGGGTGGGATGGCAGGAGAGCGGGTGAGGAGCTTGGAAGTCGTCAAGCCCGGGAGGAAGAGGAACGTGTGTGGCTACAAAAGGGGAGGAAGCCCATTGTGCGGGAAACAAGATGGAAGATGCCGCCCGACGGCGCCGGGTAACTGGTGATTAATTAGAGGCACGCTTTGAATTCCGCGCCCGGTTTAGCATTAACAGCATTTCCGTGTCATGCAGTGAGTTGTCTTGCTTGGTGGTTTCATTGTCTGGGCTGACGGGGAGCAGGGAGGGGTTTTCTTGGAAAAAAAAAAAAAACTTCTGGAGTTGAGAGAATATGTGCAAATATCTGCTTCCATTTGAGGCAAAAAAATAAGGAAAGGAAAAATCGTAAAAAGCGGAACAAGTACCTGAATTTCACAGATGAAGAGTGGACGAATGGAAAATAAGCTTGGCTTAGTTTGAGGCATGGAGGAGACTCGTGGTTTCGAATACTGTAGTAGTTGTATTGCATTAGTCTGGACCTTCTGAGCCCAGCCCCTGGCGGTGTCTGAGGTGTGGGTTGTATTCCAGGCATGTCTGCAGGTCTGTGGCTCTGTATTAGTGTTTATAGGAAGTCAATGAGATGGAACTCAATAGAGAAAAGGAAGACTTAAGAGTCACTGGAAGACAAATGTGAAGGCCTGGCACTCAATAACTTTACTGAATCATATCGTTTGTTGCTGTATGTTTCTGGGCAGCAGGAATACAAGAAAGGAGAGCGGGGCTGTGTGTTTCAATAGGCTGTTCACCTTCCCCTTTGGAGAGAGGTTTATTTCTCTTGATAAAGAGATATCCATCCTCTGCTTGATACGAAGTCAAGCAGCACCATGAATCAGGAGGAAGGTGCCAATGGAGATGAAGACTGGACTGCTGGAGGCGGAGGAGGGAAAATGGGACATCACAAACAAACGGTGTGAGCTGTGAGAGCACAAGTGTGTGTGTGTGCACAGCTCCAGCTGGGATGCTGGAGCAGAGTCTGAGGGGTTGGTCTGGGCTGACTCAGTTTGCAGTTGTGGTCTGTGGAGCAAAAGGTGTTTTGTCTGAAAGGCCTGAGCGTCCCCATGAGTGTGTCCTTGGTGGGTATGGACCAGCAGGGCTTGGGCAGATTCTGCAGGGAAGGCACAGGGCAGGCTGAGCTTCCAATGAAGCTGTGAAACCTTCCCCACCCCTTCTGCCTCTGGAAAAGGGTGATAAGATGGATGTGCCTGTGGTAACAAGCATGGGATTCAGTAGCCAAAGACTTTGTCATACCAGAAGTGAATGTGGCCTGTTCAGTTGCAAAGTTGTGCAAAATTCAGGTAACTCCATTTTTTTTTAAATAGGAGAGCACTTTTCAAGTGGCTTCAGCTGCCAGAATAAGCTTGAATTAATAAGTGCAAATGAAACAAAAGTGCAAATCAAAAATCTCAGGGATAGCTCTCCAGCCTCAGATGGATTTCTGGAAGTAGCAGGAGTGCTGGAGCACAGGTGCCTTTCTGAATTTTCAAAGAATTTCACTGAAACTTGTCACCAAATAAATGTACGAAAACATGGAAAATGGCAATAATAGAAAGCTGCTTTGTTAATTGATTAATATAATTAAGGGTACCACATTAGTATTAATTTATATGGCAAATTAACTGAAGCAATTTATACTAATGTGTAGTTTTGTTACAGCCCTGGTAGTTCTGCTCCCTGGACAGTACATTTTTGGATACAAACACTTTGTGGATTAAGCAAACACTTTAAAACAACGAAGTACTGAGTCTCTTGGAAGTGAGTGGATGCAAGACTTGTTGCAAAGATGATTTGGGGACATTTGGGTGTCACAGCTGTGTGGGCAGGAGAACATGGCTCACACCTGAGGATCTGGGCTGTTCCCTGCTGAGGGGGAGGATGGATGGCTGCTCTTCCCTGAATCCAGCAGCCTAATCCAGGAGGATGTGTCAGTGCTCCGACCTCTTGGAGGTGCTTTGAACAACAAGAGCTCCGTGCTTGGGAAAGCCCAGATTGCAGCGAGGGCTCACCCAACAACTTCCCCCCACGTCGGCCGTGGCAGTGGCTCTTTGCCACGGCATTCCCAGCCCAGGCAGATCTCGGCTCGTTTCCCCCCTGCCAGAGGAAACACGAGCTGCATCGCTTCCTGCTGCAGCCTGGCTCCCTCCCGGCACCGAGCCCTCCTCTCCCCCGGCTCACAGGCGCTTGTGGGCCCCTAGTCAGAAGGGGATCAGCCCCAGGTTTTGCTGAATCCTGCATTTTATACAAATCCCGGCCATAGCCGCACTGCAGGTTTGGATGTGGTCAAATTGACCCCGGTGTGGCTGAAGCCCCAGCGCGGGAGGCTCATCCCATATTCCCACAGACAGCACCAAAGCCCCTGGTACAAACCCTAGACCTGCATCCCAGTGGTCCAAAGGGACCCTCTCTGTGCACACCCCCGCTGGTAGGTGCTGAGCTGGCACTAATTACAATTTTGCTAATTGCTCCGAGCTCCATTGCCTTGCTGCTTTCCACAGGCAACGTTTGGCCGCGGCTTTTGCTGAAGTGGGGGCTCTGCTTGGAAGCTTGATAAAATCTGCAGGGAGACACCTGCCAATCTTCATACACAACATCTTTATTTTAATTTATTGGCAGCATTTAGAGAAATTGGCTTCTATGCAGCATCAGTTGAACTTCATTAAAATAATAAGAGAGCTAAGTTAGTAAAAACAAACCTGGCCAGTTGGCAACCTCAGACTTTTGTCAGGACTGATCTATGCTGGAAGATATAGATTTAGTCCATCTACAGTAATAAAGTCCCATGATCCCATGGTTAAAATGTCTTTTTCCCTGCTAGCTGATGCAATTCATTAATTATGTGACATTTCCACAACGATTTCTCCAGAAGACGACCCTGGATGCCAAGGTTTACATTACATTTTCAATTACAAAGAAATCCATATGGTGACTCTGCAGTATGTACAACTGCTTAACATGCATCCCAGCCCTGCTGCAACGCTAGAAGGGCTTGTGGTCTGCTGGAAAATCCCTTTTTGGGATCTTGCTGGGTTCCCACAGTGATTGTGGGATTGGGGTGGCATTTAGGTGTTCCCTGCAGGAAAACTGCTGGAAGTTGAAACACGAATCCTTGTTATTCTTTTAGGCCACCAGATTTTTTTAATAGCCTCTTGAGCTTAAATCAGCATTACAGACTGCCAGTGGCCTGAAAACCAGCAGTGACATGGCAAGATTTTAGATGAAGCCAAAAGGGCTCAGCCCAGACAAAGAGTCCTCAGGCAGGTTCCAAGGAGCTGGTGAAGGGTCAGAGTTTGCCTTTTCCTGCCTGGTGGGATATGTGTGCTCCCATTGTGGCATTTTTTGCCACAATAAGCAGGATCAGCCACACAGACACCCAAAGGAGGGGCAGAGCTGCAGGGTGGGGTGCTGCTGTGGACACACAGGAGGGGGATCCAGTGTTGGTGTTTTTTCATACCAGGGCTGATCCTGCCCACACAGGATCAGTTGCTGCTGTAGAAGTTGCTTTACTGCCCACTACTTTGAAAGGTGCAAGTCGTGATTCAAGTACTGCATGGTCTGAGGGAATGTACTGATCTGGACAGAACCCTTGGAGAAAATCTCATTCTCAGGTGGTTTGCAGCAGTTTGGTGCTCAGCCAGCACCACATGGACCATCCTTGGTTCTCCCCAGCAGCTCCTGCCTGCCCCAAACATTGTGACAGTACAGAAAGGAAAGCACAGGTTCTCCTTTGGCAGCGCTGCTGTGTTGGCATGTACCTGGCAGCTGATTCCTAGAACTGTCAAACAGCAGAGTTGCAGGTTTATTTTTCCCAGCTCTGGACAGAGGATGTGTCCATGGCTCGTTCTTTGCTTCTCCCTGCTCCAAGGGTGCTCCCTGCAGCACTGGAGTCAGGAGTCAATGCTGTTTGCACAGCTCACTCCGATTATCCCTGCAGCGCCTGTAACCCCAGAGCAGTAAACCAGTGGCATATATATAGTTGAACAATTATATGTATTGTGACTAAATTTCCCCCAAAGATCTCATTCACGATGTTAGAGTGAAAGGATCATAAAATGAATTAATAGCTGATTCACTGTATAATTTCCTAGTTCAATATACTTTAGTGTACCAGCTAAATGAGCCATACACAGCATTCAGCTCAGCCAGTTAACAGCTTTATCATTGAGATCTCAGGCTTAGAAATAAAAGCAATTCTTCTGAAGTAATTGCGTCTAATTAAAAGAAACATTTAAAAAGTGTAACCAAAAGGAATTCATTTCAAATGGAAAATTAATGCTGAAAAATAGCCCTGAGCTCTCTTGTCTTTGCTAATAGCTAAGCATTCTTAGAATAATTAAACTGTTTTGAGATGTTGATACCTTTCCCTGTTAGAAATGATAGCCATGGCCTGGCCCAGAGCAAACCCTGAGCATGGCCCTGGCTGGGGTTGGGGTGGGCAGGGCAGGAGGGTTCCCACCCTGGTGCTGCTTCACCCTGCCATGAAGCAGGGCCTTTGCAGCTTCCTTTGAAAAAGCAGGACTGCCCAGCCAGAGGAGCTGAACTCAGCATGGCAGGGGATTGGGAGGCTCTGCCAGATGCTGGGACTCCCCATAAAAGCAGAGGAATTAACTGAAAATAGCTCTCTTTAAAAGTGTTTGGATTTTGTTAAGATATTTTCTCATGTCTGCAGCACCCATTGAGCTGAAGTGTCAGGGTGCACTCCCAGGTGAAGCCTGTTCACTGCTCTTCTGTCACTTCTTTTTTCCATGAGCAAAAAGTGCAGCATTTTCTCTTCACCCAAAAAGGTCCCACAGTAAATATCCAGAATCAGCATTCCCAGCTGGTGTTTCTGCTGGGTGTGTGTGCCAGCCTGGCTGCTCTTGACAGAGAGGATCTGAACTCCTGCAGGTTCCTCGTCTGCTTCTTCACCCCTTGCTCCTGTCCCTGTGCTGGTTTTGGCAGGGAACATTTCAGAGCTGGGTGTGCAGTGAAACCCCCCTTAGGTGCATCTGCAGCTGCCCCTTCCCCTTGCTCCACCCCAGGATTTGTTTGCAGGTGTTGGAGCAATGTCAGTGCCTCCTGTGGAGCTCTGAGGATGAACACAAGTCCCCCACGTTGAGCAGGAGCTCTGGTTTTAATCCCCTGTGCTGGGCTGGGAGGGCTGCTGTGATTAATCTTCTGTTTCGGGGTGCACCAGGGGACCCAAAGCGTGGCTGTTGGGGTGACAAGGATGTTTGGTGATGAAATAGTTGTTATAATGCTTCATTTGCATGGATTGAATGGCTGGGTGACCTCAACCTAAGGGATCTCCTCCAGCTGGTGCTGCCAAAACAACCATGATCCATAGAGGGCAAGAAATTGCCAACATTGCTATAGGGCCCAGAGCACTGGGAAGTGCTCTTCCAAAGCTGCTGCTTTGTCAGGAAACAGATTTCCCAGATGGGAGTCTTTTTCTGGAATCTTTTTTTTTTCCTTGAGAAGTGAATGCGAAGGTAGAAAGAAGTTTAGAAACCGTCAGTGTTTGGTTTCAGCATCTTTGATTCTCATATTGGAGCAACTTCTCAATGGGAAGCAAACACTGACAGAACTGATTCATTTAAAGTGTTAAAAAGGTCAAACCCAAACTCTTCTGACCCCAGTGACTTTTTTTTTGCTGGATAACCAGGACATAAGTGCTTTTGAGACTTCAACTTTGTACTAGTTGAGGGAGGGAATTTGTTCTCTTAAAATCCTTGTGGGATGGGAATGTAGTTTCTCATGCTGCTGCAAGTGGGAAGCTCAGGGAATCTTTGGGGGCTGTTGCTCATTATTGCCAGTACCTACTGAATTTGCTTTTATTATGTTATTTGGTAACTATAACAAAACGAAGTATTTTCCATCTGAGACTTGTTTAAAATATTCCCAGCAAATCCTGTGAATGTACAATCATGGGGTATGTAAATACACATTTATAGCATTGACCCTACAAAATAACCTTTGTCTTTGCTGCCTTGTTTCCCTTTCCACAACACTGTGCTCTCATGTGTTTCCTTGATGTTTCTCTTCAAATTGTAGAAAATCAGAGTTTTCTCCCTTTTGTTCTGGAGGCAGAGCAGAAGGGTAACATCTTAAAACAGGATTCTGTGACATGTATTGCCACATGTTTTTGTTTTACAGATAATACTGAGAACATCACAATTTCTCAGGTAGAACTGGTCCCTGGTCTTGGCAGCAGGTCAGTGAAGGCCCTGCCCTGGCCCACTCGCTCAAAATTCTGCTTCTATTTTCTGGATGATCCAGAACTTTCTTCCTTTCTTTTTATTTTTTTTAATTCCTGAGTGTTTCTAATTGAGCTAACATTATTAGAAGGTTTAAAAAAAAAAAAAAAAGCCCTTTCCCAAATTCCCTTTGCGTTTCAGTAGCTCTTTAATATGCAAGGCAGCAAGAGATGAACTGGGTCTAATTACGAGTCCCTGGAGTAGCCAGTCAGAAAATGAATTGATGCCTTTTTCCTTATGAACAATGCATGTACCACAAATTAGAGGCGCCATCACCAGAGATTTAATTACAAAATATCATTACTTTCACACATCATTTCAGATTTGGCCTGATCAAATCAAAGTTGGGGGAGAGAGGGAAGGGGGGAGGCGGGCGAAGGGAAAAACTGCACCACTAGCAGGGTCATTCGTTCAGGGGTACTTGAATGCAGGAGGGAATTGGTGTTATTGAAGCTTCCCAAAAGGCAATTCTGCAGAGAAGTGGCGGTCGGGAGGAAATTCATTTCCTTTTCAAAGGGAGGCTCCAGGCAGTTCAGCTGTCCAGGGAAAATGTGGCATGAACATGATGGCCAGGGCAGGGTGGGCTTCACTGGGAGGTGCTGCCTGAAGGCCACGGGCATGTCCAGCTCCAGGACAAGTCTGACCCTGCTCGTGGAGAGGGGAATTTTTTGTCAAGTAGGACAAATGTGATGAAAACAGCATTTAGTCTGCTATCACTTGGCTTTAGCTGGGCTACCTCTGCCAGCAAAAGCTGTGTATGGAAAAATGAGGGATTTAATACCAAGATGTATCTAAGTGTACTCCAGGCATATACAGTGTACATTATCCAGTGTCGTTCCTGACAAGCCTCCCCAAAACCAAATGCTGAAACTAGCTGCTCATGCCAAAGTGCATGATGGATTTTGTCAGGGGGAATGGCTGCCAAGGGAGGCCTGGAAACTCATTTGCTGCAGCGTTCAGCCCACGATTGCGGTTTAAAGGTCACAGTGGCTACCAGAGAAAGGGTCTGGTGTCAGCTGGGAGGGGGGGTTGGCTGCTTTTGCTTCCCTGGTCTCTATTCAGTCCTGAACAATACCAGAGTGAGCAGATCACCTTCTTAATTTTAATAAGGTGAGTCCATTCCTGTGGCTGGGCATCTCTATAGGTTGTGGTGTTCCTACACAGAGCAGGTAAAATGGTCAGTGGTCCCTGTTCTGTGACTAAATCCAAGTCTCCTTCAAGCTGAGCATCCCAAGTAAGAGGTCCTCCCTTTTGGTCCATGCCCACCGAAAAGAGGTAGCACACTTTGCAGCTTGGAGTGTGACTCCTGGCTGCAGGAAGGTGTTTGGGCTCAATGGTCCCATGACAAAATGGAAAATCTGGTGAGTATTCAGAACTTGAGTGGTTCTGGTGCTGGGTACTCACCGCTGCAGAAGTGGTAGTGTCAGAAATATCCCAGTGAAATAAAAAGTAATAGGCTGTTAGTGTCCAGTGTGTGCCTGAGTGCTGATTGTTTTTAGCGGACCAATGCTGCAGCACCAGAAATCTTCTTTTTCCATCCCAAGGAAAAAGTGAGGCTGCTCTCCGTGTGGAGTGACAGCTGTCTGGGGCTGATTTAAGGGCTGGGACCTGAGCAGGGTCACTCATGCTGAGCTGATGCCATAAAGCCAATCAGCAGCAAAGGTGGGTGCTCAGGAGGGGAGGGCAGGACGGCTGCTGAGCCCTGGGATGATTTACAGCCCCTGCAGCCAGCCCAGGCCGGGGCTGTGATTATTTCCCGGCCGGACGCACAAGCCAATCGTTTCAAGAAGGTAAAATGCTCCTCAAAATTTATGAGGAAAATGATGGCTTGTTGAATACATGATGTAGCGAGATGTAGTTTCACATTAACTTAAGAGGCATTTATGGGGCAATATTCATCTTCCCTGTATTATGGCAAGTATAATATGAGAGGATGCTATGTCATGGGGATACGAGACCTGACAGATGCGGTGTACACAGAGGGGAGACCATGATGAAACAGAAAGAGGCAGGAAGAGCCACAAGCTGAATGTGGATAGGGCAGGAGAAGAGGCTCTTGAGAGAGTGGGAGACGCCACCCCTCTCCTCCACCTGTGGAAGCTGAAGTTGCTCCACCACTTCCATGGAGCTATATGGATATGCACCCTCTGAGGACACGATCCCTGAAGGCTCATTTGTGACTCAAGGTCAAGCCCCACTCTGCACCAACTCATTGTGAGAGCTGCTCAGTTTTAGGTTTTGTTCAGTGGACAAGTGAAATCCAGGGCATTAATATGCCTGGTAATTCCAGGGGGTTGTTGTACAGGTGGCATCAAGGACTTCAACAGCACAAACGAGCTGTGAATGTATGGCCATGATGCAAAGAGAAAAATGATTGCTTTCAATAATAATATCCCACCTATTGGTTGGACTCTGCCATACAAGCACATGGGCTATAAAAGGTGGTGTGGTCTTGTGGAGGAAGTAGCAGCCTCCTTGGGAGCAGGGCAGAAAGGCACATCTATCACTCTTGGCTAAATATAGCTGGGTCTTTGCAGAGCTCGCTCCAGCTGGCAAACACACAGCTCCTGTCTGCTGCACATCTGACTCCTCAGAACCTGCAGCACAGGCCAAGCTCTCAGCCTGCTCCAAGTAAGCTTCCCTCTTTTAGTCTGGCAAAATCGTAGCTGAAAGCAATTCCTAAGCACTTTTTTCCCACCTCTGCATTGAGCTGCAGGCAGAATTTTGCACTAGAAACTGTTTGACTTGGTAATGGAGGGCAAATCGCTGTCTGACTGGAGCCTGTCTCACCCCTGGCACCCAGGGAAGGTGTCTGGGCTGCCTCCTGGTCCCCCCTTACTGTGTATGAGCCCAGGCTGTAGCAAGGCACAGGAGACATTGGTGTGGCCAAGTCCTACAGTAAGTGATGCAGGAGAAAGCCCTTTCCCTGATGCAACAACTGCAGAGGAGTCTTGATCTCTGTAGATATTCCTCCCTGGCCATATTGTGCAGGAAAAGGGGTTAAATTCTGGTTTTTCTCCTTTTGTATAATGAAAATACCAACCAGAGCTGTGAGTCCTGCCTTAAGGAAATAACAATTGACTTTAAAGCAGTGGCTAATCACCAAGAGACCAAAAAGCTCATGCAAAGCCAAAGGTCTCACTGCATCTCTGGTTCAGGCCCTTCCTGTGAGAGCTGCAGTGCTTCCCCCTGTGCCTGACCTGTCTGTTCCTCGGGAGGAAGGGATATTGCCCCCTTATTGCCAATTTCTCATTCCATAAAACAGGTCAAAGCTTCTAGACTTTGAGTCAACCTGGGGTGAACACCTGGATGGATGACAGGATCCAACTTCATCTGCTGCCATCACTTCTCTGCCTTTTGAAGATTTACCCAACCTTTATTAGAGAGGCTTGTAGCTCTGAGAGAGGGATGTCTTTAGCAAGAATGAAACCAGAAGGTTGTATGGTGGCTGTGTTGGCCTCTCTTTTTTATCGGGTGGGGCTTGAGCCTGAAAGGCCAAGAGGAATGGCAAAGGTTAGTTGAATGCTGAAAGGCGGTGCAGGAGCTGCAGCAGACAGGCTGAGGCTGGAGGAGACGCCTGCAGAGGTGTCTGGGTGTGCAGGAAAGGTTGCAAAAGCCATGGTGAGGAGGCAGCAGAGCAGGATGATGTATAACACCCATTACATCGGAGAGAAATTAAAAGGATTGATTGATATC
This sequence comes from Ptilonorhynchus violaceus, assembly GCA_013397565.1. Classification (NCBI taxonomy): domain Eukaryota; kingdom Metazoa; phylum Chordata; class Aves; order Passeriformes; family Ptilonorhynchidae; genus Ptilonorhynchus; species Ptilonorhynchus violaceus. The sequence goes on from VZRJ01013171.1 coordinate 2,213,899, forward strand.
AATTATCAGGTGCAATTTGTTGCTGCACAATTGACACGTTAATCACCTCCCTGCTGCATTTCGGCATTGCAAGATTTTTGACCAATTTGAAAGGTTTACAGCAACAATATGATGCTGATTTATCTCTCCTTAATAAAAAAGTGATCAACTGAAACCTGCATCCATCATTCTGTTTATCACTCATGGTGATTTATTAACTAATTATACTTACAGTGGGTCTTTTTCTATAAGTATGGATAACGGAGTGATGTGGTGTCAGTGCAAGTCATAAATAATGCCACAGTACAGTATGTTTAATACTTACTCCTAGGACCAGCCCATAACAAGCTGCCTTGATTAAGGTAAGCAGATGGCTTCGTTTGTCAGGAACGGTCCTGAAATTGCACCTCGAGGAAACAAGTCCATTCCTCATGTTTCCAGCACTGGACATCACACAAATGTCTCAACCACGTACTCCAGATCAGGAGAATCACTCCCAGCTTGGCTGGTTTTTCACAGGCATTTGCAAACCCTCACCAGACCTCACAGCCCCCTGAGACTAACAGCAGCGTGGTGTTCAGGGTCGAGCTCTGCAGAGGAAGAAGCAACCGCAAATGCCAGAAAAAGGGGCTCCACTGTGGATTTTAAAATAGAGGTGGGAAGCTGACAAAAATCAGAGCTTCTCCAGCCATGATACAAGGGAAATTTTTTGTTTGTTTGTTTTTAAGTGACAAGCGATCAGGCCCCTAAATCAGTTTCATCCATCAAAAGCACCCTGTACAACACTTGTAGGTTATGGTAATTGGCTAATCCAGACTCCTAGGATTTCTGCCTCGACGAAGAGATGTGGTCAGTTCCCTTGCCTCGCGTGAGAGGACGATGATGTGACTCTGTTAAACAATTATACCCAGTAATTGTGTCATCTCAAGGAGAAAGCAGAGTCTGAAATGACACATCGGACAGCTCGGCGCTGCCTCGCCAGGCTGTGCAGCTGAGGAGGTCTGCACAGTCCCCTCTCCCTCCAGAGAGGAGATGCTATGAAATGTGTCACTGAGGTGATAGCAGTGCCAGAGCAGCTCTGCAGTGACAGGACTGGCTGTGTATTTTGGGGTCTTTCTCCAAGAAATCTTACAGAACCCACTGGCACTTTCACACTGGCTTTACAGAGCAATACAAGACACCAGGTGGCTCGGGGCTGCTCAGCTTCAATGTCATTTTTCTCTTCCTACAATCAGTTGGGAAGTACTGATTTGATTGGAAAGCAACTCCACAAAAGGCAGAGAGTCTCCAAAGCACCACAGCCGAGCCCGGCGCTTCCTGTGCTGGATCATATGGGTGCAGCAGGAATTCTTGTTTTCCCTTTTTTTCTCTTGCACATCCTTGTTCTCCTGCTGGGGTCCAAGTGCTGAGGCATCAAATCTGCCCTGACTGACTGCAGCTCTGCTCAGCCTCAATTCAGGCAGAGGCAGTCCCAGGTTTTTCCTTTAGTATGTGTGAGGATGGGGTGAGGTGCCAGTCACATCCCACAGCAGGAAGGTTGAGGGCACCACAGGATAACTTGGGCAAAGCCGGGGGGGCTCTGGGTGCAGGGGTGTCCCTCACCCTGTCACTGTGCAGTAGACTCAAATACACTCATAATCCAGTTTCCAACCTTCTGAGCTTGAACCAGACCATCCTCAACTTCTTCACCTTGATGTCTGCCCACAAATGCATTTAGAGTCCATTCTTTCTCGTGATCTTTTGATAAAAATATGATTTATCTTAGCAATAACAATATTCCATTACCTTAAAGAAGCTTGTTTCATCTTCTTTATCCATCACTGGCCTAAGTCCACAGTGAATATTCTGGGTCTGGATTCCCTTGTCTTTTGGTTTTACATAGCTATAGATCATATGAATTTTATTTTTGTATTGATTGATATCTGTAATTAAGAACCCCATGTAAATGCAGTATATAATGGCTATTTTCCCATCATGCTGGTACTTTGCTCCTAGCCCTGTTATTGACTTTGCTGACTTGTCCAGATCTCACTGCTCTACTACTCTAAAAATACTAGGTGTAGCACAAATGTTCTTTGGGGGAGTATCTTATTCTCTGTTTGGACAAATCTCAAATTAAACCTCCCCTTTTCCACCCCAATAATATGTTTCTGCTTTTGGCTACAGCTTGAGCTTCTGGCACAGAGCAGCAGTGGCTGAGCACCGTCTGGCAGCACCATCCTGGAGTGCAGGAGGCCAAACAAAAGCACCATCCCAGATTACAGGAGTGGAGGGAACTGAGGAGATGTAAGTGTTATTAGTATGTTAACAACAGGATCCATAACCAAGAGGGAACACTCAAACCAGCAGCAAATAATTGCTCAACTATTACACAATTAATAGTTGTTTTAAAAAAAGGCAGGAAAAGATGCAAAACAAAAAAAAATCCGTTTTTGAGAATGCTTTGCAGAGCTGATGGGCACAGGCACTGCTGTGAGGGCAGGATTGCAGCTGCAGAGACACTGCAAAAATTACCCAGCACCTCCTGGGGGAACAACACACAGTGACAGATCCATAATTTATAGGGGGCAGTCAGTGCTCAATAATTAGGGCATAATTTACACTGAGTGGATTTTGGTGGTGGGAGGAGAGAGGCAGTTTCGTCTGTTCTCCCGTTCCTTTCCTGGGTGTCTGTCCCAGAGCTGGAGGGGAGAGGATGCTCCTGCAGGCAGAGCTGGCCTGGCCCAGCCTGGCAGGGCTGGGTACATCCCTCCCATCTCTCTGTCAAGGGTGTGAGCTCATAATGACCATTTTGCAGGTTTTTCGGGTGGAGAGGTCAAATTTTTCTGCTCTGCTCCCTGGCACAGCTCTTCCCCTCTTGATGTTTAACCCACATCATCCTTCCTACACCAGAGGCTCCGAGCATCCCCACAAACCTGCACCACAGCTCAGCTCATGCACTGTAGCAGCCTGTCCCAGTGGCTTGAGCACATCTGTGCCCTGTGAGGGGCTTGGCACCTCGAACCCATCACCATCCTCAAGGCCTGGAGCAGTGGGAAATGCAAAGCAGTGCTTGCTCTGCCTTTTGGCCACAGAGCTGCCTTTGGGCCAGGCTGCAGCTCACCTGTCCTTGTGGCTGCCCACCTTCCCTGCCCTGCCAGGGCTTGCAGGGTTTAGGGAGAGCCACCTTTGCTTTGCCTACAGGCACATCTGGTCCTCTGGGCCACTTTCACTGCCAGGAGGTCTTTTCCAACCTAAGTGATTCCATGATTCTGTGACATGGCTGTGCAGAGCCAAGCTAATCCACTTCCACCGAGGGACCCAGCTCTGTAGGACTCACGGGGGATCTCAGGAGAAAAACTCTTAATGTAACACAGCAGGAGCTGAAGAAATGCTGGGAGTTTTGGGGTAGGTGCCTGCTGATGTGTGTGAGGAGGGAGATCACCCTATAGACTTCTCGGTAAATCCGTGCCCCAGCTGTCAGCGTGAGGAATAACAGGAGCCCAGTATTTACACTTAAACTCAAAGCTAAAGTGTGTCTCTAGAGCTGATGTGTAAACGGGACTAAGGACCTGCAGATCTGAAATTGAGAGGGAGGGGGATGGTAACCACCTCTTCCTTCTCAAGTTAGCCCTGCCCTGATCACTGAATCATTAAGGCTGGAAAAGATTCCCAAGATCATTGAGTCCAGGCGTTAACCCAGCACTGCCAAGCCCATGTCCCCAAGCACCACATCTACACGATTTTTGAACACTTCCAGGGACAGCGATTCCACCACTTCCCTGGGCAGCCTGTTCCACTGCTGACCACCCTTCCAGTGTAGAAATTTTCCATAATATCCCATATAAATGACGGCAGGGGCTGGAAACTTTGCTGCCTGCCCCATCCCGTGGCTGCAGCACCAGCCGGCTCTGCCCCGTGGACGGTGGTGAGGAAGGGGAAGGTGTGGGTGTCCCAGCAGGGTGACAGCCACCACGTGCAGTGACAGGACACGATCCAGCCCCGCCAGAGGCCACCGAACCCCGCTGGGGCAGCAGCAAAGGAGTTAAATTTGATTTCTTCATGGGGAAGAGGCTTGCAAGGGAAGCAGGTAAAAAAAATGGCTCGGCTTCATCTTTCTCCCATTTTAGAAAAATTAATTTTTGAGAAACCTCCACAGTTTCACTATTTCTGGTGCTTAAATCAGGCCGCCTGACAGCCTGTCCAGGGCTATTTATGGGTTCCCTCGCCATAGCCATCTTCAGAGAGTGGGGCTCGATCTGCAGACCACGAGTGCCATCTTCTGGGAGCCTGCAGCCGCATCCCATTCTCCTTCCCCGCAGCATCCCGGAGCTGTGCCATGAGTCTCGAATCCAGAGGAAGAAGTTTCACTACGCTGAGTCTCACCCTTGGGTTCCCCACCGCTGGGCACCAAAGCATCACCAGCGGCAGGGGCAGCACGGGGCTCCTCCCTGTCGTGCAGGGAAACTGAGGCAGAGACACAAACTAAAGCAGCCTCTCTGCACACCCTCGGATTCGCAGGGGGGTCTGGGATGTTGCATGGTCTCTGACACACCCCAGAGGCTCAGGATTAGGGGATGCTATTGGGTCCCAAGTTTGCTGTCAATTTGAGGCTCTTTCCTAGCATCAGGTAAAAAACAGAAACCTCCCTTCTCTTTTATCTGTTAATGTTCTGTTAAGGAAAGATAATTTTCTTTTTGCACCCAGATTTCACTCCAGAACTGTGCACTTTAAGGTACTGCTGGTGTATCCCCAATACCTAACCAAGTCCCAGTGGAGGGCAACGCTGGAATGAAACTCTTTGCTTAAAACGAAGGAATTGCCTGAGTTGAAGCATGAGGCACTGAGGCTGCAAAGAGAAGGAGGTCAAAGCACCCCAGGAAAGGAGACAGAGGCCATAATGTGGGGACAGTGCCCATCTTGCAGAGGTTTACAAAGGCTTTAGTTTCTTTTTCTGTGGAACTTGCCAAAGCGTTTTGCTGTGGTCTGATTTACGGCAATGGAAGGGACCAGGCACGTGAGCCAGCAGTGGTGGTGGCACAGAGGGTGCTGCCAGGCTGGCCCAGTACAACCTTGCCCATGAGAAGCCAAAGAGCTGGCCTTTTCAGTGAGTGTGGACCTGTTTGACTCTGGTACAGTGATGCCCATGGTTAAAGTTGGGGCAAGCACCTCTCTGGTGCCTGGCACTACTGTGTGGAAGAGTGACAGGATGGCAAAAAACACTGCCCCCCGCTACTGCAGCCCCTATAGCAGGGCACAGATCAGCCTGTGTGGCAGCCTGCAGCCCATAGAGCAGCTGGGTGTGCAGCCCATACAGCATCGTACAGCCCAAACAGCACCCATGGGAGGCACCACACGGTGCAGCGTGGTTTGTACAGCACCGTGCAGTGGTTAGGGCAGGACACAGAAGGGACAGCAGCACAAAGACTGGTTTGTCCAGCAGAGCCCGGTCTGTATGGCACTGTGCAGGATGTACTGCAGTGGGTGATGTTTGCAATGGGATGTGCAGTGTGAGATGTTCAGCAGTGTGTGATATACAGTGTGTTGTGCAGCAGCGTGTGATGTGCAGTGTGATGTACAGCAGTGTGAGATGTGCAGCAGTGTGATGTGCAGCAGTGTGAGATGTGCAGTGAGTGTGATGTGCAGTGTGTGATGTGCAGCAGTGTGTGATGTGCAGCAGTGTGTGATGTGCAGCAGTGTGAGATGCGCAGTGTGAAATGTGCAGCAGTGTGTGATGTGCAGTGAGTGTGATGTGCAGCAGTGTGAGATGTGCAGCAGTGTGTGATGTGCAGCAGTGTGTGATGTACAGCAGTGTGTGGTGTGCAGTGAGTGATGTACAGCAGTGTGTGATGTGCAGCAGTGTGAGATGTGCAGCAGTGTGAGATGTGCAGNTGTGTGATGTGCAGCAGTGTGTGATGTGCAGCAGTGTGAGATGCGCAGTGTGAAATGTGCAGCAGTGTGTGATGTGCAGTGAGTGTGATGTGCAGCAGTGTGAGATGTGCAGCAGTGTGTGATGTGCAGCAGTGTGTGATGTACAGCAGTGAGTGATGTACAGCAGAGTGTGGTGTGCAGCAGTGTGAGATGTGCAGCAGTGGGGTGCTGAGCAGTGGGATGTTGAGCAGCGTGCTGTGTGTACAGAGCACACAGCAGCACAGTCAGTGCCACACGGTGGTGCTCGGAGCTCTCGCTCCTGCTTTCCCCACAAGCCAGCGCTGCCGGGGCTCTCTGTCTGCTCAGGGATTTCTCCCGTGTCCCTCCTCAGCCAGCAGAGAGACCGCTAAGTGGAGAGTCCTGGCCATGGCACGGCTTCCCTCTCGCTCTGTGTCTGGTTCTCCCTGTTGATGGTTTCCACCGCGGCCCGGGGAAGGGTGGAACCTGCCGCGTGGCGATGCCCGTGGCGAGGGAGTGCCCTGGCCTGTGGGGCAATAGCCTCTGCTGTAACCCACCCACTGCATAGAGACACCCACCCAGTCCATCCCAGCCGTGTATTTTGGACAAACGCACGTGTGATGATGGCTCATGGCTGCAGGGGCTGGGGGATTTGGTTAATCCTGGAACAGAGCAGGGATGGCTCGAGCAGATCCTAGGGTGTTGGTTTTCAAAGGAAAAAGCAAGTGTGAGGTGTTCAGAGCCCCTCCTATCAGATTTCAATATCTGATTTCATTAAACACTGCAAATATTCTCTTATGTGGTGAAAATTCATTCTTTTTAAAGCTAAATCTCACTGCCTCTTAACACTCAGCGCTCAGCTCTTTGCTGGGGTGGGGGGAGAAACACGTGAGAAAAATCCTGCTAAATGTGCCTGTGTCTGTGCTGACTTTTGATCCCAACAGCTGAACTTCAGGTAGGTTTGGAGTGAAACTGGAGTCCCATCCAATCTCTGCTGGGGAAAAGGGGAAACAGCTCCAGCCCAACTCAGTCCCCTTTCTGGCCCAAACCCCAATTTAACAAACTGCCTGTCGAAGCAGGCAGTGCCCTCTGTGAAATGGTGACTCCAGGGATGTCTGCAAGGGACTTTGGGTAAACTTGGTGAGGTTTCCATAAGAATGATCACCGCCAATAACACCATAGGCAAGATTTCAGAACAAAGCCTTTTTCTCATGACTTAGCAGAAGCAATGCTGGCTATTGGCGATTTATGCCTCCCTCATAAATTACATTTTAATAGTAGGATTCTGTGTCATCAGAAAAGATACATTTTACTTTTATATAGCATATTTAGCACACACTTAAGGAGAATGATGGTGTTGTCAGGGGCCTGGGGTGACAGGGAGGGTATTTTGGCTTTTTTTTTTTTTTAACCCTGTGCGGGGCACTCATGGCAGAATCATCAGCTGGCAGATTTAGGGGAGGAGGCAGAGATCAAAGTAGGGGGCACAGTGCACAAAATGTGTGGGAAGAGGCTCCAGTGGGAAAGCCATGGCAGATCTGGCCCCTGGAGATGCCAGGTCTCACAGACAGACCCGAAGAGCCCTTTCCGTGGTGTCTACACTCCCCTCTGCTCCCTGCCCAGCCCCTCATGCAGCTGTACTTCGAAAGTGCTCCAGAGTTATTTTGGATGCCCATGGCTGTATTATCTCCATGGGACTGTCACATTGGCACTGACAGGTTCTGCCATGATGCAGGACATGACCATTAAATTTGTCACCGTGAATGGCCCAAATCTGACCTGGGTCATCCAGGAATTTGGTCCATTTCTGTAGTTTCTCTCAGGGTCCCTGGGTTGTATAAGAGCTGCAGCTTCTTTGAGTTTAGGGATTCTTCCTAAAACTTTTATCAGTGACAGGGTGCACCCATCAGAAATTAGGAAGCAATAGTCCAGTCATGTCTAAAAATGAGAGTTCTCTTACACTGCAATTCCAGCTGCACATTGTGATCACTGAGAATCTGTGCCGACATAGTCCGAGCCTTTTTCTTCTCCACAGTTTCCAAGGTGACTTGAAAAAGTGAGGAGTTCACGGAGCAAAGGCCCAACAGCTACATTTTTCTCTCATTCCTCTCCCATTTTGTCGTTACGAACCAGCACGTGGCCTGTTCTAACCCTGAGTGGGGTTGGTCACTAGTTGTGAGCCCCTCAGCAGATGCAGCCATGACTTTTGCATGATGTCTTCTCCCAAGGCTGGAGCAGCCAACCCTCTGGGATTATTCCCTTTCACTCCAGAGCCTGCAGGGAAGCAGCTGGGACAGGCAGTGATATCATGCTGGGGTAAACACGGGTGCGGGTCACCCCGTCACTTCCCTGGGTCACCTCAGGCAGCAGATGGGTGTTCCCCTTCCTTTGATCTTTCTCCTCCTTCCAAGGGGCTGGACTCCCTCCTGGGCACTGCTTTCCTGCTCTGGGGTGAAGCAGAGGGTGGCCCTGCTGCAGCCTGAGCTCCTACATCTCCCTTCCCAGAAGGACTTTTGAAAGCCGGATTTTCAGATATTTGGTTTTAACAAACTTTTCCTGCCTGTGCAGCAGGTTAAAGAGCTCTGGAAGAGAAGGAGGGGAGAACGGCGGATTGGGTCATCTCCATGGGAACGTCGTGGGAAGATTGATATGTGCCCCGAGAGGCGGGTGCAGTTATTAGCATGTTCCAGATCCTTTCCTGCAGCCTTTTTTTCTTTCCTTTCTCCTGCTGAGGAGGAAGAGCTAGAGTGTTTTCTAGGAGGAAAGAATGCGAATGTCTGAAATAAAAGCACCGCTGCACATGCCAGCCCTTTCCAGCAGTGGGTCTCTGTTGTTTGTCACAGAACAGCTGAGGGAGTTCTGGCAGTGCTAAAACCTGAGGGAGCCGGGTCGGTTTGCCCAGGAGAGGACAACCCCGCTGGCAAGGTGACAGAGATGGTACCAGCCATCACCTGCTGGATGCAGAGCCACGGCACTCGGCAAGGCCTGGGCGAGGAGAGCGGACAGAGCAGCTCCTGGTCTGATGGTCACAACCACTCGGTGCAAGGGGTTCTTCTCTTCTTGCTGCCTGACCAACACAGTCACATCACAGCAGCATCTGAGACAGCAAGATGGACCCCAGCTGTTTGCTGAGCTAAGCACAGCTCTGAGCACCCAAATCTTCCTGGTGCAGCATTAACCCGGAGGGTCAGAGGAGGCCAGCTCACCTCGGTTTCCTCGCAAAGCCCTGCTCTCCCTGGCCTGCGCCGGGGACTGCCAAGAGCCCTCACATATGCGAACCATTTCCAAGAGTGATGGTGGGCTGAGACAAGCCCTTCAGCCTCGCTGGAGCCAAGAATGAGAGACCAGATGGTGCGTGACCTGATAAAGCCCCCTGTGATCTTCTGTTTGTTATTCTCCTGCAAGCACATTGCCCTGGGAAAAAATCCAAGGGTTCGTTTCCAGGACCCAGACTCTTCTCATGTGTAATAACAACTGCACCTACTCTGGCCACACGCGTTGCTCACGTGAGACTCTTTGCTGCTGCAATGTTTTGGGGTGCAGGGGGTCTGCTGAGGTCTCCTAGAAAACCAGGCTGTAGCTCCTGTTCCTCTGAGGTACAGCTGCAATACAGCTCCTGTCCCATGTTTGTAGAGCACCTAAAGAGAGAGGGTCCCAGCCAGGGCAGCCCTCCCACGGTGTTACTACAAAGTTACTAGCAGAAAAAATATCTTCAAAATAGAAACTTCTGCTCTGGGCTATGTAGGAATTAATCACAAATAAATCATAACACTCAGGAGGAACTGTATCTTTGCAAAGCTGATTTTCTGAGTTTGCCGAAGTGGACGCGAGTGCAGAAGCGGATCTGTAACACGCTCCTCAGGTGAAGAGCATCTGCTTCTCTCCCACCCCAATTAATTTCTGTCCAGCAGTGGAATTTGGATGGCTGGTCTCTGCAGGGCAAGAGATCAATCCCAGTATCTGTGTGTACAGCATGATCAGGACTGGAAAAGATCAAGGCAGGCATTTGCAGTAACAATAATAGTGAAGTCCCCAGAGTGACATTTCAAATGCAAATGAAAGGAATAAAAATATCAGTTCCTGTTATAACTTTGTTGCTGCTGTAACCAAATCTAAGTGAAGGCTTGAAGCCCTCCCCTCTGCCTGACTGGCAGCAGAGCTGCAAATCTCCGTTTATTTTCATTCCCAGCCCGAGTGGACGAGGACTCAGCCACAAGCTGAGGAACAGGGTGAGGAGCTGGGGCTGTCGAGACACTCCCATGGTGGCACTTGCCAGGTGTTAATCGTGTCTCAGGCATGCGAAGTGAAGGGTGACAGCAGCTCTGTGTGGTGTGACTAATAACCAACCCAGCACCCTGAGAGCTCAGCAGAGCCCTGCAGTGAGCCCCTGAACCCACCCTGGCTGGAGACCAAGGGCTTTGGCTTTCCAGGCATAATGCACTCCAGCCCTGGGATGGGAAATGCTTGTGGAGCGGGCCCAGCAGGAAAGATTTCTTGCAGTTTGGATTTCAGTTGGTTTCAACCGTTGCTGTTCACCTCCAGTACCCGATTGCAGCCCTTGTCTCTCCCCATGTTAACAGACACAGCTGCCTCACCTTCCCTTCCCAGATGCCATGGTGCTGGGTGTTTGTCAAAACAAGCCCTTTGATATTGATCACTCAGGGTCAGTTTGGCTACCTGTGAGAGAACTGGGCAGCCAAGGAGCACAGGCAGAATTTATGATCACATAGCACATGGGGTTGGCAGTTATTTGGGCCATTCTCCTGGTAGCTTTTAAACCAAGAAAAATCTCTCAATCTGAAGACACTTTTATTTTATTTTATTTTATTTTACAGCAAAGAGATTGCCTGAGAATGAAACTGATGATTTAAAAACAAAGAAGAACAAAAAAAGGATCTGAAACTGAGCAGGCTATTTTCAGTCCCCAGGATGAATGAAACGTAAAAAAATAAAATGGGTTGCAACTTTTGAATTCTAAAAAAGACCAATCTGAAAACATGAAAATCCAAGCAGGTGCTGTCAGCTGCAAGCACTGGCAAGGCAGGCTCTTCTGCTGACAAGTAGTGGAAGATTTCAGCAGACACACATGAGACAACACAAACCTGCTCATCTGCAGGGCTGTTTAATTACCAGGGGAGACCTGAGACACATTAATGCTTTGCTGTTGCTCCTCATTCCTGGCTCCTGAGGCCAGAGGCTGCTGACAGAGCTGCTACAAGGGCAGATCAGACCTGGAACCCTGCCACAGAAGGATGCAGCAGAGATCAGCAGAAAAGGAGTTAATGCATCAAGTGGGAGAAGGCATTGCAGCTCAGCCTTGTGCCCCTGCCCACAGCACCATCCCCAGACTCTTCCAGCTTTGTTCCTATGACTTTTCCTATCATTTACCTCGGCATGAAGCAGGGAGAGGTGATCAGGGCAGTCAGAGCTATGAGGACAGCTTGACCAGTGTAAGAAAACCTCCAGATTTCTACCCTCCACTGCCCCCTCCCCTATCCCCCACCCCAATTCCAGAGAGGAAGCCATGCACAGTAATTTGGAAACCAATTTGAGCTGACCGTTTCAAGGTGTTGCCCTGAAAATTCACTTTCTAGTGTGTAGTGCCACCATGGGATATGCACGAGTGGGTGCAGGAGGGAGGGCAGGACCAGTGAGTCCATCCATGGAAGAAGAGCTGCTCCAGCAGCAGCAGCTGCTCCAGCACCGATGGAAGCACAGAGCTTACCCGATGGCAGCAGGACACAGCCAGGCTCTGGGCCTCCACTGGCAGCAGCACTAGGACCCAGCAAAGCCCCTTCCAGCACAAAGCCCATGCTAATCAGAGACTGGAGGCCCCGAAGGTCGTGGAACTGAGGGCTGAGGAGCTTTCCAACCCACTGCACTTGCATTTGGAGCATCTCCTGCCTTTGTCGGTGACCATGAGCTGCTCCCAGGGCCGGGTCCCCATCCCTGCCTAAGGACAGGGGTGTGATGGGACACAGCCGTGCTGACACAGGAATAGACTGAACAGAAGGGGCAAAAGCACCTTCTCACCCACAGATGTGAATTCGTGCTCAGGGGCCAGCAGAAATCCTTCTCTGGCTGAAGCAGAAAACCCTTCCCGGAGCCCTTCCCCTCTGATCTCTTGCTCACAGCAATTTGGGCTGGTGCTGATCAACTTCATTATATTTAACTTACCCATCAAGCAATTGCAGTACACAGCCTTAAGCACTGTGACCATGTCTGACTGCCCCTGGGGTGCCTGTATGGGGCCGGATGTGCTGACAGCACTAATGCTTCCTGCCCTGGTGACCATACAGATGCACAAACAGAGCACTGGGGCTTCAGGGGCCTTGCTGAAGTTTATTAGTTTTTATAACGGTCATGAAAATAATTGGATCTTAGACACGCGCCAGCAATTTGGTAGGAAGGAGAAAAAAAATGAGGCCAGGTGGGGTGTAAATCAGGAGTAACTCCAGGGCTGCTGGAGCAGTGTGAGCAGAGCAGGGTGAGGTGGAGAGGCAGAGTGCAAAGAGTCCTGGCGATGTGGTCAGGTTTGGGAAGACCCCAGCGTCCATCCTTGATGCAGTCCCAGTTACCTGGCCCCTCTCAGTGAGGAAGGGGATGATGCTGGAATGCCTGGGCCAGGTGCTGCTCCAGGTGCTTCCAGGAGCAGTACCTGCCCCAGTGACTCCATTCTCACCTTGCAGGTGTCCCAGCACCACTGTGTGATGTGGAATAGATCCTTGGAGGCACTATGGGACTGATGGCTGTGGGCACTGGCAGCACTTGCCCCACTGCCTGTCCAGTTCCCATAAACAGTCAGGAGCTGCTGCCAAGCTCAGGGCTGCCTCTCGACCAGTTGAGACCCTCTCACCTTGCTCGATACCTGTCCCCACCCTGCTCCAGGCCCAGCAATGCTGATGGCAGCTCCTTCTCTGTGCCAGCTTTTCCTGCAGGATTTCCCTCTGAGGTACTTCAAGGAGACAGCATCACCCCTTACATTTTCAGACAGGGAAACTGAAGCCCAAAGGAGCAACCTCAAGCAAGCAAGCAGCCAGAAGATCCTGCAGTCTCCAGGGCTCATTCTGTGTGCCGGCATAAGGGGGTTTTCCCAACACCATTCCCTGCTGTGAGCCCTTCTGCCAGGCCTGCTCTGGGAGGAACAGGGCAGAGGGGCTGTTGGGCTGTGATCACCCCAGGCAGGGGCTGTGGATGCTGCTGGGAGCCGCGGGTGGGTGGGCTGAGCCCTGCCATGAGCAGTGCAAGGAGCAGCTGACCGTGAGCTTTCAACCACAGAGCCACCGATCCCCTTCCGCCGGCTCCATCCACGCACACATGCTCTCCACGCCAGCTCCATCCCAACAAAGCAGTCCCTGTTCCCTGCTCCATTCCCGGCTCCTCCCCTAAGCCCCATCCCGGCCAGTGCTGGATTTATGAATGAGTGCCCGGCTCTGGTGACAGCGGGCCCTGCCAGCCCGGGGTGTCTCACTCCAGGGAGGAGGCACGGCGGGATTTTGCTGACATCGGGAGCGGCACAGGATGGGGACGGCAGAGCTTTGGGGTGCGCAGCCCACACCCCGCGGAGGGCACGGTGCCACGCTCCCCTCCCAGCCCCAGCCTGGCCCCATGCCCGCTTGCTGGGGACTGTTTTGGATTATAACTCGTGAGCTGCCTGTGCCAGGGTGCCAGCTGGCACCACTGCACGGGAAACAGCTCCCAAGCCCTCACGTCCTGGCGCAGCAGCACGGGCCGCGTTGGTGCCGCTTCCCTCAGACTGGAAACTCCAGTCATCCAGGGGCTTTCCTGGGAGAGAGGCATCCCCACCGCCACACTGGGACCTCGGGCAAGCAGGCAGTTCAAGCAGCCGGCCTGCAGCCCTCCTGCATGGCCACGCTCAGCGCTTCGTGTTTGCACCAGCAGTTAACACAACACAGATGAAGGGCGGCTGATTGCAACACGCTTCATGCAAAGCGAAGATATGGAGCTGGCAAAGCGCTCGGCAGCATCACACGCTCAAGGCACGTCGTGTAAACCTGTCAGTGACAGCTTGTTCGCTTGCCCAACGCCTTGTGTGCCCAACAGCTCTGCCCATACTCCTGGGAAAACCCTTCCAGCACCTCTCCGAGCCAGGTCAGGGCTCATCAGGATCCAGTCACTCAGGCACTGAGCTCTCTTGTACCTCAAACATTTTCTGCTGGAGTTGATGCTCAGCACCCACAGCTTCCCAGGAGCCAGGATTTCACCCTGTGCTTCCAGACCACCCTGGAACTGAGCAGCCACTCTGGTGTCATGTGTCCCCTCCCCTTTGCATGCCTGGCCGGGGACCCTTCCTGGAGCCCTGTGAACCATAACAAACCTTTCTTCCTGCTTTCAGAGTGGCTTTGGATCAGCATTGTGCCAGCAGCTGGCCCAGTGTATTTGCATTCATTTCTCCTGCATCTTGATTGCTCTAAGTATGATCATCAAAAACAGGTTCCCAGCACTGCAGGGGCTGTGGTCTTCTTGGGCAGCATGAATGGAAATTGCTGCCCTGTGGCATTTCATGGCTGTACAGCCCCATCTCCAACTCTCTTCCTTCACCTGCATCTGGGAGGTCTTGGAAAAGGAAAGAGGGGTGGGCAGCAACCGGAGCTGAGGCTCAGCTTAGAGGTGGGGAAGGAGCTGGTCCCACCTGGATGGGCTCTCACTTTGCACCTGGGAGCAGGCAGCAGTTGCATCTCCATCCTCTCCAGAACCTTTCTTCCTTCTCCTATCTCCCCCACAATCTTCCTGCTGGCTGCTCCTCTCGGAGCCACAGATCCTGGCTGCAGCAGCTGCAATGGGCTCGTGGAGCCTCTCCCGTTTCCCTGAAGGGAAATATGTGCCCCAGTTCACGGCAGCAGGAACTCAGGGAGACCAAAAGCTGGACAAAACCATTATTACTGTCTTCCCACATCAGCTCCAGGCTCTGAAGTGACATTTTCCCATGGGCTCCTTGTTACTCCTATTTATTTTTTAAGGCTGCTTCACATCCACGTGGTTGGGCTGTGATACGAGCTGTGCTTTGCTTCGCCACCAGGCTGCTTTCCTATAAACACACCATTTATACCAACCCTATGGAAAGATATTTAACCCTATACTTCAAACCACCTGGCTAAGCCTCTCCTTGTAACTGCATCTGCACACCCTTGCTTTACTACCTGGAGTTAATAATCGCACATCTCCATGAGGAATTCAGAGGTGCACAACCCTGATAAAGGCCTTAGGAAGTCGTCTGCTCTCTGTGTCCCAGCCTGCTGCCAGGAGATATGTGGGCTGCATGGAGGAAACCCTCAGACACACCAAGAAAAGCTCCCTGACTTGAGAAGGGCTGATCCTGCTCCTGGCTGCCTGTGTGTGTGTGCCAGACCAGCTCTCCCCTCTTTATCAAGCAGACACCAGGGGCTGCTTGCACAGAGCTTCTGCTGATGGGAACAGTAGCAAAAGATAATCATCCTCATCAGCATCAGGCAGCAGGCCTTAGATTAAGTTAAATATCAGTTTAGATAGCTGTTTATCCACATCTCTGTGCTGTCTCCACAGCATTTGAGCTCTCTAAAGCCATGATGATTTTTGTCTATCTCTCTCTATTGACACAAGTGTTAATTCAGACATAGATGGTACAAACCCAAGATTAGCTCTGCTGGACAATCCTTTTACTAATTATGGTTTATTTGTTTTGCCTTGCTCCATCTTGCCCAGCCAGAGGTGGACATGCTGTTGATCAGGGTGTAGAGGTTACCACTAAAAGAAGTTTATCCCACCACCTTTTCTTGGCCACCTTGACACAGGGTGTGGCTGCAATTTCCCTCCTCCTCACTTACCTGCCACATTCTCCGGCTTCATCCAGAAAAAAAATCTGTATTAAAGGAAAAACCTTATTATTATTATTATTATTATTCATTATTATTAAGCTAGCAGTTTGTTTCTGTGACCCACAGATTTAATTCACCAGCAGTGTAAGCTTTCCTTAGCATGGAGGAGTGCTCACATAAGGTCTAATCACTGATCTAATTAAACTGATTTGTTACTGTGTTAAATCAGTGCAGATATATTGAGCAGATCAGGTCTATGTTTTTATTCCACCTCATCATAATAAATGATAATAAAAAGCACCTTCAAGACATCAGTGCGAAGAATTTAAACAGGAAGTTACATTTATTATTTTAAATCTAGTCTCATTTTTTCTGGGATAGGGATTTCTGAAAAGGAGTGTGAAATCCTTGGCATTGATGATATTCATCTCACACTTCATCAAGAGCTCTACAGGACATGGAAACATTTATTAATGTTCCAGAAGGGTTTAGGGAGTTTAAAAATCTAAAGTCCATTGAAGATGACAACAGTCTTTTAAAAATAAAGGAGAAAAGGCATGCCAAAAACCTCATTATTTTAAAAAACAGTTTCATATTTATTTTCATTCATTATTTGAGATTGATTAGTGTTTCCTTATGAAGTATCTTCATTACTTCCTCCTTGACAAAATTACTTTAAAGCAGTCATTTCCACTTGAGGTTTTGGTGGATTTCCTGATCACGGGTTCACCCTTTGGCTTTTGTAGCTCCGTTACAATACTAACATTACAAGTTATTTTAGGAAAGCTTTATGTTCCAGCAAAAGCCATGATAAATAAATTTAAAACCAGCGATATGGACATTATTAAACAGAGCTATCTAATGTACAAATCTGATCATCGGATTTTCAGAGCCAGCAGCCTAAGCCTGACAACAGCACAGCACCATGCTTAGACACAGGCGTCCCTCCCAAACCCCTCCAGGCCATTGGGATGCTGCCTGTGGACATCACATCCAGCTGTGACGTGGTTGGCACCCACGGGTGCTGCCGGCTCCTGGGTCTGCTCCGCGGGGTGAGCCACGGCAGTCCTGCCCTCCAGGAACAGCCCTGACACGTTCCGCCCTTCCCTCTACCAATGGTTTGCTGCACCCTAATAACGAGCCAAGGATTTGCACCCAGGCTGGACCCAGGCACAGTTTGACGGACTGGGAGGGGGTGCTAACACCCTTCACAGACCCCCACCTTGAGCTACATCTGCTCAGTGATGGCAGTATTAATCAGGCTGGTTGGATTAAATCTGAAAATGGACCCACTCCTTTGGATCTCACCTGATCAGCAGAGGATTCCACACCTGCATTTCTCATTCCACACCTGCATTTCTCACCTGTTCACCTACACTGGTGGGGAGGACCCACAAGCCTCGTTTGCCAGATGATGAGTTAAAGCACAGAGGCTAAAAACAGGGTAACCTAGAACAGATTCTCCTCACTGTAAGGGGTTTGCAGCCCCAAAAGCAGGGCTGGTCTCTATCTCACCTTTACCAAGTGTCAACTCGCAAGAGACCTGGTTTATTTTCCTTTTGTGCCAAGAGAGGACCAGGTCTATCCAGAGCTTGGGAACAGCCACAAAAGAGAGGAGCTGAGGCACTCGAGAAGAGCTGCCAGTGCCAGTATGGCTGTGCAAGGGCTGTGCTGGAAAGGCTGCGGGATGGGATCCCCCACACAGCCTGGTGCCCCAAGCAGGGTGCAGCCCTCCTGGGGCCATCCCTGCCGGCCCATTCAGTGCTGCCGTGTGAAAGCAGCAGTTCAGTGAGCACAGACACCGAGGAAAAGCCCGTGCCAGGGCAGGAACCGAGCTGGGAAGCGCCGCCCAGCTGCATGGGGCCACCAAAGCTAATAAAGCCATTAATGGGGCCACATGTCACCTCCTGGCTAAGGCGTGAGCAATTCACACCTCGCTCGAGCTTTCAAGTCGGAATGCACCCGCGTTTGGCCACACTCGTCTCCAACCCACAAGGCAAGACAGCTCAAGGTGAGTTGCCCACGTTTTGGGGGCTCTCTTCCACTGAGTTTTCCAGGCTAGGCTGAGCTTAGGCTGTCTCAAAGCCCTGCAGCTAAAATTGGGTTTTTGGCACGGTGCAGGAGGGTGATGACACACTGGCACGTCACAGGGAAGCTGTGCCAAAATCTCCGCTGAATTTTCAGCGCTTGCCACTGACTTGAGCAGTCTTTAAAGGCTCCTTTTCTAAAGCGCTCCCGAGTTTAGCAGGGCCAGTCTCTGGGATACGTCTGGCCTGGCACTTGGAGTGACGAGTATCAGAGCTCCCATGGATTTTGGATGGGTTTAGGCTGCTCAGATCTCCTGGAGTTGGGCCCAGCATTCTCCACGTGGCGCAACTCCAGAAATGGAAACACTCCAAGTGAGCAGTTTCTTTCCCAAAATGGGGATTCTTCTCTCCTTTGGATGGAAAACACCAGAGACAGGGGAAATATTATCTCATTGTACTGTGAAGGAGAGCCATTTATTAACTGTGGGTACCAAATTTAACTCTGGGTATTTTTTAATAGCGGTTCTGATGTGAATAGAAATGCTTGGACACTTTCCTTGCAATGTTAGGAATCTGCATCAAAGAATTATGTCATATTGTGAGAAAGAGCAACTGAAATCAACTACAGGAGATAAAAGTGAAACCAGCTAGCCTAAATTCATGAGAAATTCATTCCAGGGGCACAGATTCTATGAAATGGCTCCTTATCTCGGCTATATTTGCAACATGTGAATGCTCTAAAAGAGCCATCCTATTACCTCCTACGCCTGCCACGTTATGCAAGGGTGGCTTTTCTCACGTGCTCTGGGGCTCCCAAAGCGCCCACGCTCTGCTGCCGGGAGCCCCGGGGTGATCTCCAAATACAGGGCACTGACTGCTCCACACAGTAAAATTAGGAGGCCAGGCTGAAGCAAGGTGTTGTTGATGGGTTTCTTGTTGTTTTCTTAAGCAGGAGAGCTACTTTTATTTGCCAGGAGCATGGAGGCGATGAGGCACAGAGGGATGTAAGCGCCTGACTGCATTTGGTGTTACACACGGCAGCCACAAACCATCACGGCAGATGTGTGTGTGTGTCTGTACTGGTGTATGTTCGCTGAAAATGCAGGTACGTGCTCTTTAGATTATGATCCATTATACCAACCTCTCTATCGCTGCTGGCTCCCTTAACCAAGCCAAATGAGGACACAATAAAGTTCGAGTGATATCAGCTATTGTTTCCTAACTGGTAATTTCCCAGGACTTCTGCAAGCTTCTCCCATCCCAGGTGAAACTCAGTAATTAACGCTGACCTTTGAAAGCTCCCACTTACAATTGTAGCTGCTGGTTCTGCTTAATTTGCTCCCTTGTCTTACATATAAAACTGTGAATAATTGCTGCAGTTTATTAAAGTGGATTTCTTTCAGAGCACTGAGATCATTTAGTTTCAATGCATCCGACAGTACGTAATAGGTATGAGTGTTTTGAGCAGGTCATGCTAATGAAAAATGAGTGGGGAGTCGTGTATCTGACTGTTCCTATTTTGTACCAGTGTCACTTGGTTCTAAGAGACAGCAGGTTTACAGGATTTTACACCAGTTGGGAATCCTGCACATCAGGCAGGTCTCTGGCTGTGGAAAAAATGTAAACTAGTGAAAAAAAAATCCAAATCACAGCTCTTACAAATGAGCTGAGACTAAAGAAATCATTACAGGCTTTTAAAAATTAGATTTTTGGGTTTAAATATGTTTTGTAACTTGTCCTTTGTTACCTCTTCACTAGCAGAATGCATTTGTTTCATATTCAGATGGGGGGGTTGTCGTTGGTGTTTTTTTCCCCTAAAACATAAGTCCTAGAAACTGGCTGCTGCCTCTGACACAAATTGAGCTTCTTATGAAATGATATAAAAGAAAACAAGTGAACTTGGATCTGTGGGACTGCTAATAAAATTGAATGAGTTGGCAATGTTGTGTTCTTCCTCCTGCATTCCAAAATGAGGTCTAAGGCCTGAACTTTCAATATTGTAATAAAAAATTACCAAGATATGGGTATATTTAATTATCAATTCTGTTTCAATTTCAAACTTGAAATGCATCGTATAATCAGCTTGAATATAAAGGAGAATTAACTGAAAGAACACAATGTAGATATCTTCACCTGAGGCTAAAAGCAAGGCAATGGCTTGGAAGGAGGGCTATGGAGGGTTTAGGGGTTTGGATGTGAAGATTTCTTTTCTTGTGGTGGTCCATGCACAAGAGTGGGGACTCAGGCTGGAGCAAGGTGTAGGATCCCATCCTGACACAGGACTGCAAAGTTGGTCAGGAAAACAGCACCCACCTCCCTCTCCCAAAACATGCACCCTGAGCACAGCGTGGAGCCCCGAGTGCACCAGATGAATCAAATCTCACAATTCACCAGGATCAAGAACTGGAGGCTTTTCTACTGGTGAGTTATCCTGGATGATTTATGATTTAATTTAAACACATAGTTTCCAGCTGTTTCTTTTTGCAAGCAATCACCTAGGCTACATTAACCCGATGGTGATGTACTGGTCCCAGGGAGCCCTGGAGAGAAACCACAGCACTCAGAGGTGTGAACTTCCCCCATTTATCTTGATGGGGTGTGCACAGCCTTGCCAGGGAAGCAGGTCCAAGCGTGTTAACCCCTTCACTGCCAGCCTCTGCCGTGGAAAGGCTGGTTAGAACCACAGAATCTCTCAGGCCGCAAGGGACCCACAAGGATCATCGAGTCCACCTCCTGCGCAGGACAACCCCAAAAATCTCATGTGCTTGAGAGCATTGCTCAAATGCTTCTCTAACTCTGGCAGGCTTGGAGACTTGACCATTTCCCTGGGTTGTACAGTGGTGTGTCCTGTATGAGCCTTCCTCTTCTTTGCCGGAGCCTCCCGTGTCCCAGGGGATGCCAGAGTGGAAGGGGATGAGGGAGGTGCATCCTCCTGGAGGCTGGTGCTGCGCATTATAGGTTTGGAGATCGGGAGGTTTTTTATCGTACAGCTCATTGCAACAGATGGGGCCATGCAGGTGTTAGAGTTTAATGTGCTTTTGTACAAGCTGTATATTTCCCTGCCTTTTGGGTTTCCTCAGCCGAGCAGAGGCTCCCTGCAGCCTCCAGGATTACCCTGTGGAAGACTGGGGACAAAATGGATCGCCCAGAACCGCTGGGTTCGGGAGGCACCTCTGGAGAACACCTAGTCCAGCCCCCTGCGAGAGCAGGCCCTCCTGCAGCAGGGCGCACAGGACCGTGTCCAGGTGGGGTTGGAATATCTCCAGAGGAGGAGGCTCCCTGTAGCAGATGGGGACGGATTCCTGGGAGGCAGCTCGCTCTGGCTGGAGCTCGGCTGCCTCAGCTGCAGGTTTTCCCCGTGGTTCGAGCGGTGTTTGACAGCAGAGGCACGAGGTTTCGCTCGTCGCTGATGGATCTGGCGGTGCTGCCGTGGGAGCAGTCGCTGCCAGGACCTGAGGTACCACGCTGGGAAGCTCCCCGTGCCTTCAGAGCTCTCCCACCCGGCTGTCAGCAGGCTCCTTGCAGGCAGCACAGCACTGAGCCTCCCGGGTGCCGGTTTTGGGGGCTCTGCTTTGCGACCAGAGGCGTTTGCAAACGCTGTGAAGGCGGCAGCTGCGGGAAGGGGCCGTGCTCCCTTCCCCTGCGCAGGGCTGGCTGCGGCTGCAGCGTGCTGGGGGTGCTGGCAGGTCCCTTTCTTGTGGCAGGCACAGCCACCTGAGCAGGGCTTCTTGGGGAGGCAGAGACGTGAGGTTTAAAGTGAAATTGCTGCTTCAAATAAAGGGCTTTTAGGAATTTCTAATGTTGGAAGCTGGAGGTGCCAGCCCGCTCCCAGGGCTGTCCCGACAGACACAGCCCTGCATGGCTGCGAGGAGGGGCTCAAACCCAGAGCAGAGCCTCCCTTCACCTCATTCTTGTGAGCCAGGGGCACACACCTCTTCCCGGTGTTTGAAACAGCCTTTTCATTATGTTTATATTTAAAAATCTAACAGTGACTAAAGCAGTTTGCATAATAAACAGCTCCAGAGCCAGAAATATTTGCCTGCTCTTGGTAAAAAAAGGAAGTCCTCAGATCCTCTTCTGAAGACGGTAAGAAAGTGACAGAGTTTTCCCTTTGCAGGATATAAATATGCAGTGCAAATAGGTGGCTGCTGTCACTGCTTACATTTTGATGTATCTCTTCAGATAGCCTGGCAGCGCCAGGTTATTTTAGTGTCAAATCAAAGCTCTGGTTGTGTAAAGAAGCTGAGGAAAGGTACAGTCTGTGTTGCAGCAGAGGATGGAAGCTCCAAGAAGACTGGAGGCAGTCCTGTGAGACACGTACCAGCCATGCATACTAAACCTGCCATTTAGTACACCGACAAGAAAACCCGTTTATAAGAGCTGCTGCAGAACAGAAATAAATGTCTTCAGATTCGGGTTGGGGAAGGGGGGGTTGTTTTTCTAGGCAGGCACGTGATTCATTGTCACATTAGCTAAAAGAAAATAAAGCTTTTGCTCCTTTTCACCCTCCATTTCCTTGCGAGAGAAAGAAATTAGAGGGCCTGTTTATGCCAGAAGAAAAACCTTGCTGGCTGATCCCTTTTTAAAGCTCTTGTATGCAATGCACCATTGCTGTCCTTGACTTAAACGAGTGAAGTGAGCCCAAACCTGACTGATCTGCATCCCACCTTAGCATCACCCTTATCACCTCCGCGTGGTTTCTGCGGCCTCTCGCGCTCCAGGCCGGTGCAAAGGGGTACAGAGAGTGACAACGAGGGGTCAGCCACACAGGTAGCACAGACTGACAGCGAGGGGGCTGCGGGACACGTGCGCACACCCCGCTCGGCTCCTCTCACTTGGGAACGCTCAAATTGCCCGTCTGCTGGGGGGTCTGGAGGAGCAGGACTTCAGGGGAAGCCCCGAGGGCACCTGAGCCCGTCCCGCACGGGGGCTGCGGGGCCGGGCGGGGTGCGGGAGCGTCACCGTGGGGTTATGGCAGGCAGGGAGCGGAAGCACATCCCCTCACGGCCGCCCTCCCACCCGCCCGCCATGCGGCCCCGGGGGCGGGGCCTGCGGGACGGAGGCGGAGCTTGTATGCAAATACACTCGACGGGGCGGGTGGACTGCGCATGCGCGCTGCCCGCACGGAGCAGCACGGG